>MU399598.1:0-277409 GCA_022578875.1 Hypoxylon crocopeplum | reverse complement strand
AGCCAAGATGAAAGTCATAGGGGTGATAGGAGTGAAAGGCTCGTGGCTAGCATGCCGAACCTGGGGAGTCTCGTAGCTAGGAGGAGGCGGAACGATCATATAGTTAGAAGCCCGATCCTCCTTAACGGGAAGAGGACCGAGGTAACTTGGCGACGAAAGAATGATTTGGCAATCGGACGAGTAATCCGAGGCAGTATCATTAGATACGTATGAATATTACAAGCCAAATATAACGAAAAGGAAGAAAAAGAAACAAATAAATTACCTTTGGATAACGAGAACGGTAGAATTTTAGGATAAAAAAGGGAAAGTTAACCTTTAATAAAAAAGGGATATAACGAATTATATATAGGAAATAAAATAACGTAAATAACGATAACGTAAGGTATAAATTTACGTTATTATAAAGATAGTTAAATTACGTAAAAAATTAACTTTAAGATTTAATTAAAAATTTATATATTTATACGTACGAGGATTAGTAAATATTAACGGTTTATATCGAATTAAAATATCGGAACGATATAAATTTAACGCCGAAATAAAATAATATTATAATCGAAAACTTATATTTTTAAAAAAATAAAACCGTAAAATCCGAAAACTTTAATATATCGAGCCGGGAATAATCCCGGCCCGTATAATATTTTAACTTATTAATTAAGAAAATAAATTCTTAATTCGAAAAGCTAAATATAAAATATAAAACGTAACGTTAAAACGAAATAATCGAAACGTTTAAGTTTTTTCCGATATACGATTTACCGAACGAACATTTATCTTATAAAAATTCCGCATATTAAATTTTATATATATAAAATATATTAAAATATTATAATTAACGGCGTAAAATTAATAATAATAATAATAATATCGTACGGTAACATACGGATCCGTATTGTAAGACATATAAGCGAGCATGTTCATTGGGTTATGGTTATCAATCTTATCAATATTTTCAAACGAATCTTTGTAGTGAATGCTGGCTAAGTACAGAGTGAAAACCCAATGCTTCATGATCGATGGAACTAGTTCCTAAAGAAATTATACAAAGAAAAGAAGGCTGTATCTACAAACATGCGTAATCTATCTAGAGGCACAAACTCGTCATGCTGTATCCATTCTTGCCGCTCCAAAGCCTCAGGCTGTAGGTGACTCCAACACATCGCAGGCCAGCTTCAATTTTTCGGACACTTCTCGAACCTGTGATGAAGAATGAGCATCTATCCGGCGGGAGCTTATAGGTAGAAGCGAACTTACGAATTGAGAGTCGAAAACCTGGAAGTGGTTACATGCCACCTCTAACACCGGGATCCGTCTTCCTACCAACTGTTCCCACTGCCCTATGGCCTTTGCCCTGAAGCTCTCGTCGCTGAGCCATGGGTATGCCACATTGCACAATGCTTCGGTGTCCATAGTTTGAGAACACTTCAACATCATGCATGGGACATCACCTGCCAGTGGTTGCGGCTGATAATTTTGTAACAACATTGCGTGATGTTGGAAATTGGTATCGAGCTTATTTCTTACTTGCTTCGAGGCAGCGGAGACATTCTTCGTTTCAGTAGAGTCTTTCTTGTCCACGACATAGGATATTACTTCTCGTGGGAGTGCTTTGTGATTTACTGGTGGAGGTGAGTCTATTAGTATCACCCCTTTAACGACACGACCCAGCCGTCGTAGCTGGCGTGAGACTTCAAAGGCCAGGACTCCTCCAAATGACCAACCTGTTGGGATGTCAGCGGTTTCGGCCTTCTTTCAATATAGGATGAGTCGGCTTACCGCCTAGAATAACCTCTTGTTCATTGATGAGGTTTGTCTGCTTAATATACAAAGCTGCGAGGTCCTCCAGTCGCTCTGCTTTGGGTGCGCTGGACAACGGGTCTTGGCTATAAATGCCATTAATGCTGCGATTAAGGTCGGTCATGCGCGAATACATGCTGCAATGGCCGCTGCCATCGTGAAACAGGTAGACACCGCACTTAGGTGTGCCACGAGTTTGGCGCTGGATTGTTCTCTGGAAATTCCCATCTGTGATTGCTTCAAGATCTGAATCTGAATCCGTCAATCCTGCCTCGGTACTAGGTTGGGAATCGGAAGACTTTGAACTGGATTTTGACGCGAGGAAACTTTCACGAAAGAGTGCTTCTAGTCGATGGAAAGTGAGTTCGGAAATACTCTCCTTGCTATCATCGATAGTAAGACCAAATCTCCCCTGAAGTTCATCGGCAAGCTCGATAGATAACAGGGAGTCGACGCCCAGGGTTCCCAGTGCAAGGTTCTTCATCCCGTCTACAATCTGTATCCCACATGTTTCAAAGAGTAGACTCTCCATCGGAGAGGTTGCTCCCAAGCCGTTCGGTGACGGAGGAGGTGAAAAGCTTACTACTGGTGTCTTGGGCGAGTTCCCGCGGGTCAGATCTGGTGTTGGTATCTTGGGGTACGAATCTTGGCTGAATGCCCCAGAGACAGTTGCCACTAACTCTTTCAACGTACTGCATCTCTCAAGGCTGGCCTCATCAACCTCCAAGTATGGCAATTGGTTGCGGATTGATTGTGTTATCTCGATTAGCATGAGACTATCAATACCTGCTTCCAAGAGTGTAATGCTGCTAGAGGTGTTAAGGGAAACCCCACAAGACTCCCGTATGATTGATTGAATTGTTGTCTCTATATGAGACGATTGATCGAGAGCGGGCTTCTTATGCGTAGGTGTCGGGGCCTTAATAGGTGGTGAGCTTCGGGCTGGTTCTCGGGCTGGTTCTCGGATCAGGCGAGAGAGATGACTATGGAATGATCGTAGTGGGATTTTCTTGAAGCATGAGCCTTCAATGAATGCTATTAGCTTCTCATTTGAATCCATTACGTAGGAATCTGCAATAATGGAGTGCCCGACATCTGTCAGATTGCAGTAGACTGTCATCTCCCCTTCTCCAAGCTTCTCGGTAGGGGGAAGCATTGCACGTTCGATACTGCTACATATACAAGCGACATCTGTAGGTACGTAGATATTGGCTATGAATCCAGCAGCATGTAGCAGAGTATCAGCAAATGGAGGAGGGCAGACAAATTTGTCATGCAGTGTCGAAGCCTCTAGCTGAAACGTCCCGTAACCCTCAAGTCGAGACTCGCTAACGGCGAGTTGTTTGAGTGTGAGGAATGGTTCGTCATATGAAACTATCCGGGGGAAGATGACCTGGTAGATTGTTTTCGGCGAGAATGAGTCAGGGGCAGCGCTGGAGTCTGCGTGGAATGTCCGCCTCTGTCTTTTGACAAATGCTTCTTTCCTCGCAAAAATATCGGCAACATCGTTAGGCGATTTGCGAATGATATGCCCGGCGCAATGAAGCTGATCTCGCGACGAACATGAAAATTTGATTTCTTTGTTGTCTGTGGTGTCTAGATCAGTTCGAAGGTCAAACTCGCTTCCCATATGCTCTGCATAGACAAGAGGCTTTTCGAAACAAATATCCTCGAAAAGATGGAAGCCGCAGCTCAGGGTGCCTTGAGTTATACTAACAGCCTCGAGTGCGACTTCCATCAGTACTGATGCTGGGCAAAGAGGAACTCCGCCGACTGTATGCGCCTTGATATACTTCGACAAAGATACCATGCTCGTGGTAAACCCGGGTTTACTCGGCTCTGTTAAACCAAGGAACTCGAAAGACGGCCGGCGAGGATCGTCTCTGGCTCCGTCATCGGGTTTGAGTTGGAACTCCCGGAACGGAATGTAGTGTTGTGATGTACTCAATGGATACTTCGGAGTCGACGTCAAAAACTTGGCAGATGAACCGTGGTAAACTTCCCTCCAATTCACGGGTCGGCTGCTTTGGAATAATGAGCATAGACTATTCGCCAGTGTATGCCATGATTTTTCAGTTGGCCGTAGTGATGGAAGAAACGTATAGGGAGCTTCCTTGATAATTTTCCTGATCATCGGTTCGGCTATGTCGTGCAGCTTTGTCAGATTGGGCCCCGAATTGAAATAGAGAACTTCGAGACTTACTTGTTGGTGACGGGCCAATTTCTATGAAGTGCAACTCTGCCTCTGGGAATGATCTTTCAATGTCCTCGATAGCGGAGTAAAACTTCACAGGCTCGCGCGTATGTCTTACGAAATATTCCGCCTCTAGCTGTTTGTAAGGATCCAGAAGTCTCCCGCGAAGGCTTGATCCTACTATGGCCACAGGATTCTGTCTTGTGATGGATGAGGAGCAACTTTCAAGTTCCTCCAAAATAGGGTCCATCGCAGCAGAATGGAAACCGTAAGGAACTTGCAGTTGTCTCGACTTAATTCCATTGGCTGTACAGTGGTCGACGAAGCGAGTCAAAGGTTCGACGGGACCGGCCACCACAATATCTTCTCGGCTATTCAAGCACGCCATGGTGATACCAGGGAATTTCTGATCGCCTTGAGATAGCAAAGCCGTGATGGCATCGGCGGTACTTCTACACGACACCATCCCGGACATGCCCGGGACACATTTGGTGCCAATTAGCTCTGCACGTTTTGCGACCAAGAGCAAGGCGTCCTTCATATCAAGGGTACCAGCTATTGCCATAGCAGCATACTCTCCGATGCTATTTCATGTTAGTTCATTAACATAACCGGTCTATCTTCAAGAACTTACCTATGCCCTAGGACAATATCAGGTACCAAACCCCACCTCATCCATGTGTTGGCGAGGGCGTATTCCAAGACAAACAAGGCGCACTGTGTCACGATGATTTCGTCTTTGGTACCCTTGGCTAGTTCGAAGCCAGGGGAGTCTGAAAGGAATGGGGCCACAGTAGGAAATCCGTTTTGAGATAGGACCCGATCGCATTTGTCGACAATATGGCGGAACCCGGGAACAGTTGAGAGAATCTCGGCTCCCATCCCCTTTTGCGCATGACCCTGGCCCGAGAATAAAAAAACAGTCTTTCTGCAGCTTTTACCTGTAGTATTCGTCCGAATGGGTTTGGTTTGATTGAGAGAAACTAAGAGCTGACTCGGATCAGAGCCTGTCGCAGATAGACGATAGCCAGCGTACTCTTGCCTCCGCGCATTTGCGGTGTAGCATAGGTCCTCGATGCGAACTTCCGGGTGAGACTCGATATATGAGATAAAACTCTTCTTGAGCGATTCAAGAGCCCGCTCGTTCTTGGCAGATAGATTAAGAATGTGACAAGACCGCTTTGCATTTAGCTTCTTGACTTCGCTGTAGTCTCTTGTTCCAGGTTGGTATTCCTCTATTATTAGCGCGGCATTCGATCCAGCCGCGCCGAAGTTGTTCAGTAAAGCCCTTCGTGGGAGACCGTTTGGAGATGGTTTCCACTGGGCAAGTTGTGTCGGAATCACCATCTTTTGGAGACCGTCGGTAAGCCGAGGGTTCAGCACTTTGAATGATGCTTGAGGGGGTATCTTTTGCTTCTGCATCATTAATAGTAGTTTTGCGAGGCCTGCGATTCCGGATGCAGCCTCTGCATGGCCAATATTTCCTTTAATCGCACATAGGTATAGGGGGTCTGTTGCTGGCCGCGAGCCAAAGGTGGCATTCAAACTGCAGACTTCGGAATAGTCGCCGGCTTGTGTACCCGTGCCATGGGCTTCAGCGACATTGATACTGTCCGGATCAGTACGGCTCGAGCTCAAGACCTGTCTGAACAGGGCCGCCTGCGTATCCTTATCCGGGTGAGTTATTGACTTTGCCGTCCCGCATTGGTTAATGCCAATACCACGAACGACGCCGTAAATATGGTCACCTTCTTCGATAGCTTGCGATAGCTTCTTAAGAACTACCAATCCGCAACCTTCGGCCCGGCAGTACCCATCAGCGCCGGAATCAAAGGGTTTGCATTGCCCAGTAGGACTTAAGAAGTGAGCACGGGATAGACCAATGTACATCTGCGCAATCAGAAATCGGTATTAACTGGTGGCTTTGAGGGACGATACTCACATCAGGACTGGATATTATGTTGACACCCCCTGCCAATGCTGCCGTACACTCTCCGGATCGGAGGGCCTGGCAGGCTTGGTATATAGCAACGAGTGACGACGAACAAGCTGTATCAACTACCATTGAAGGGCCATGGAATCCAAACGCGTAAGAAATGCGACCACTCAAAAATGCTCTCAGAGTCCCTGGGCTATAGTACACGTCGATCTCTTCCCGCAAGTTATCGACGTAGTCACCGGTTGCGACACCTACATAGACGCCGAAAGAGTCTTTCTGGAAACTCGGCGTTGAATTGGGAGCGTATCCCGAGTCATCTAAAGCATCCAGGGCGGCTTGGAGCAAAACACGCTGCTGCGGATCCATCGACTTGGCCTCGCGAGGGGAGATATTGAAGTGCGCAGCATCGAACTGGAATGGATCTTCCAGAAAGTTACCATACTTAGTTGCAAGCTTCCGTGTCGCTTTATTTGACGATGCGTCCGGTGAGCTGTAGTGTGATGCATCAAACCGCCACGATGGAATCTGGGTCAATGCATTAGCCAACCGGAACCTGAAGTAAACGTTTAGTACTTACCTCAGAGACCGCACTTTTCCCCTTTTCAAGCATATCCCAGAATTCCTCCTTGCCCTTAGCGGAAGGGTAGTTCACGGACAGGCCGACAATCGCTATGCTCTCAGACATGTCTTCCTGACCTAGGTCGGATAGGTCTCTAATGATTTCAAGCCTGGTATGAGTCGATACGCCTTTTGTACTTTGCACCAGCGATCTTGCGCCGGGACCGAGACATATAATTCGAGATCGAGCCGAAAGATCATGCTCCAGACGTCTGACAACTTCATCGAAAAGTTCCTCGCGAGTTCTCTTCCAGTCGCACATATCAACGAATATACTTCGAATAGCCGTTTCAAGGAGAGATTGGCAGTCAACCCCGGTGGTCATGGAGGTTCCCGTAGTTGACAGTCTCACGGGAGCTCGAAGCATATCCCAAGTAGGAAAGTCAATATGCCTCCTCTTGATATCGCTTAGAAGTTCTTCTACTACGCCTTCCATCCGCGTACCTCCATGGTAGTATCCATGTACGTGTGCTACACGACATTGGATGTTGGGCGGGATGATTCTAGACCTGAACTCCTCTAGGATAGGGTCGGGTCCAGTTAAAGAAAGGACGTCGTCGTCGAAGATTGCAGATACTCGCAATGGATAATCATCTCCCTACAATTTGGTTAGAGAAAGCTAGTTCGTATTAATATGTGATTTACTTACCGATTGTCTTTTATTGTGAAACTCAGACAGATGTGCGTCTAGATCACTGGCAGGCCAGCCAAATGTGCTGAGCACCCACGCAGAATCCTTCCCCTGCTCTCCCACCATGTCTCGGCAAAACAAAGCCGACCTAAGTCCTACCAAGAATACCAGGCGAAATCCATCGGTGGCCGTATCGAGGAACTCATCAGAGTCAAAGGACGAGCTTGCCGCGGCGAGGATGGCAGGAATGAGTCCGGTGCAGACGCCTGTAACCTCGACAATCCGAGGACGAACATCGCTATGCAACCCAAAAGCGATAAGTTCCAGGACTTGGCGGACGTATAGAGCTATCGTCTCGATGACAGGATTTGATAGAAATGGTTTAGGCGGGAGTAGAAAAGCCTCTGCGTCCTCGAGGAATGGGGTGGTGTCGTCACTTAGGATAGTTTGCTCTGTCGAGCTCAAATTATGACACTCGATTCTGAAAGCTTCCTGGCATCGTTGCAAGAATTGCTCAAATATTTCTTTCCCTCCGCCCAACCGTTTTTCTAAACCGTGGATGGCATCTCTGTCGAACAGGTGTTGTTTCGAACCCTGTCCGGCAAAAAGAAGGACATCGCCGGGGAT
This sequence comes from Hypoxylon crocopeplum, assembly GCA_022578875.1. NCBI lineage: Eukaryota > Fungi > Ascomycota > Sordariomycetes > Xylariales > Hypoxylaceae > Hypoxylon > Hypoxylon crocopeplum. Next base: position 269,597 of record MU399598.1, on the reverse strand, counting down.
ATCTGTCTTCATGATCGATTAGGGAGTATACCAGGGGTCTGACGATAATCAGATGATCGTGTAACTTCAAAAGATGATGCAGTCTCTATATATCGGTTGGTATGCTCCGAGCTATCAATATAGGGGTAAATACTTGCCCCTGTTCATTCATAAGGGTTGCTAACGGGAGTGACGTTATAGTCGAGGCACTGATATCATTTCCCTCCCATTTCCCCTATCTTCGTTTGAACACCGTATCCGAGTTCATGTATACCAGTACACTATGATCTAAGAGCGAGTTCCGGCCTTATACTCGGGTCCGAAGCCGCGTTCTCGACGGCCGGAAAGCCTATGCAACTCCGGTCTCTAGAAGGTACCCATCACTAAGATCAGTAATGACATGAGAGCTAATAACCGGTGCCTTTGATTAACGTATTTCACTTGGTTCGATTGAAGATGGAAGACGATGTGATCTATCGACGTTAATTCGCATCAACGACTTCGACGCTTTACTCATCAGTTTGCATCACAACTAAACCATACAAACCAGATTTTCAACATGGGAAGTTACCAACGTTCTTCCTTCAAGAGGCCCGTGTTCAGCCCGAGGCCTTCGAATACTCAACTAGCTCCTGATCTCGTGGAGAGCAGCATATCATCGCTGCCGGATTTGATCCGGTTCAACTCCCGAGAGAACCCGGATCATGTTTTCGCTCTTCAATCTGAGATATGCCACGATGAACTAATTGGATCGGGGGAGAAGTCATATAGGGCCTCGCAGATTACCTTTAGCCAGCTTGATGAATTGATTCGTGGTTGCGTTGTCTGGATGCGTAGAGTCGTGACGCCCATCGACCAAAATAGGGGCACCGATGAACAGAATCCAGTTGCGCTCTACCTAGAAAGCGATATTGGGCTTTTCATCCACCTTGCGGCCCTCTTATCCATGGAAATTCCGGTACTGCCTAGTCCTATTCCTCAAACATAACCCCCCAAACGAACTAACCTAGAGGCGATAGGTCCTGCTGTTGTCTGCACGTCTCAGTTCGCCTAGCGTCCTACATCTCCTGAAAGAGACGAAAGCCAAAATGATCCTAGTATCCCGGAGAACCCAGTCTTCCTTAACCCAGGATGTTCATGACATAGTCGAGGTTGAAACCGTACAGCCGTATTACGCGTTGGCGAAGGCCGGTAGTAGTAACGGAACGAAAGAGGCCGCGGATGATGTCCAACATGGAAGTGGTGATCGCAGTACTCTCATACTCCACTCGTCTGGAACTACAGGCCTGTTAGTAACATCAACCTTATGTCTTCATAAAATGTCAGGAACACTGGCTAACCCCTATTATTGTAGGCCGAAGCCAATAGTCCTTACACAAAGATACGTCCTTGGTTATGCTGCCTGTCATCAATTCGCTCCAGACGAAGATATAGACTGGGTTAATCTGACCACGTTGCCACTGTATCATGGCTTTGGGCTCTTGGCACCATGTCTTAGCCTCTCGGTTGGTTTGACTTGCTGTCTGCCGCCAGCTTCAGTCATTCCAGCCACGAAATCGACTCTAGATTTACTCCAGGCATTCAAGTGCCGATCATTGATGACAGTACCCAGCATCATTGATGATATACTGTCACTCTCCAACGAGGAGGAATTAAAGACGGCTTTAGGACTTCTCGCTAAGCTCGAATTCCTTGCCGTCGGGGGAGGCGCTTTGAAACCCGAGAGCGGGATGACATTGACCCAACACAAAGTGAAGCTATTGAACCACTACGGTGCCACCGAGATAGGTGCCGTAGCGCCTATATTCCGTCCTGGACCAGACTATAACTGGAGATACCTTCGTCTTAGGTCGGACCTGTGTCTCGAGCTACGACCTATTGTAGGTTCGACACGTTTCAGGCTGGTCGGATTTCCCTACGGCTGGGACAAACACTTTGAGGTGCAAGATGAATTAGAACGGAATCCCGACTCTGCTGATTCTGTCATGGAAGTGCGCATCCTTGGGCGCACCGATGACCTCATTGTTCTCAAGACAGGAGAGAAAGTCCAGCCTCAACAACTTGAAAGCGTCCTTAACGCAGATTCTGCCATACGGACTGCCGTGTGTATCGGAAGTGGCTTCTTCGAGCTGGCTGTCATAATAGAACCAGTAAATGAGGACCAGGATGAGAGTTCCATGAAAGACCATGTATGGAAACTTCTATCAGCTGCAAACTCATCGCTCGATCACCATGCCCGGATAACATCGAAGAATGCCATCATCATTAAGCCGGTTGGAACACCGATACCACGATCTGATAAAGGGTCCGTGATGAGGCGAGGAGTGCACGAGGTCTTCAAAGAGCAGATTGAAGACGCATACACCGCCATGGAGTCAGAATCCCTAGGAGAAGACTTCAAACTCGACACTAACAATCTGGAAGCGGGAGTGAGACGATTGATTGCAGCTGTTGCCAGTAACCGCATGGATGGCGAAACCATGGATCCCAATGAGGACTTCTATGAGAAAGGCATGGACTCGTTGCAATCCGTCTTTCTGGCCCGACTACTCAGTTCTGCTCTGCAGACACTGAGACCAGGGAAGGAAAACGAGACATCAAGAGTTTCCGTCGACTTCATATATCGAAATCCCACAATTAGGAAGTTGGCAGACGCAAGCGCGCGGCTCATCAATTCAGCTGACGAGACCCGAACTACTGAGCAGCGCGACCGCCTCGAAGAGATAACGGCTCTCACGAACGAGTTTCTCGCAAAGGCGGATCAAGATGTCCAGACAACGGCACCCCCGGCGAAACATGTGATCCTCATGACCGGCTCTACGGGTAACCTAGGAGCACACGCGCTTGCTAGGCTTGCTCGTACTAGATCTGTAGACAATATCATCTGCCTGATTCGCAACAATCAGCACACCACTAACGGAGCCACTCCAGCCTCGCCCGACAATAAAACAAGATCGAATTTCTCAGATCGCCAGCAAAATGCTCTAAAATCCGCCGGAATCGAACTCAGGCCTGAAGAGTGGGATAAGATCGAGCTGCTTGATTTAGGAGTACTCTACGGGAGTGGCAAGGCAGAACGTAGCGCTCAGATATCCAGTCTCGCGGGTCGGGTCACGCATATCCTCCACTTGGCCTGGCCGATGGACTTCCAGCGCACATTACAGAGCTTCGAACCTCACATCGAGCTAGTGCAGACGTTAATCGAGCTCGCACGGCGGGCTTATGCGACGGGGCAGGCGACACAGCCTGTGAGATTGCTCTTCTCTTCGTCCATCGCAGCTGTGAGGCACCACAAGGCCGAAGGCGATTTGCGAACGGACGGTCAATTACGACGTGCAGTGCCTGAATCTGCCATGCATGACCCTCTTGTGTCGGCGCCGATGGGCTACGCGGAGGCGAAATGGGTCTGCGAGAGGATCCTCGACCGCACGGGGGAACGCCTCGCGGGCCAAGTCGAGCCCGTGGTTGTGCGTGTTGGACAGCTCAGCGGGCCGGAAGGGACCTCGGGGGTATGGAAAACCGAGGAACACATACCAACCCTGGTGCAGGCCAGCCAGAAGGTGGGATCGTTTCCTCGATTGGAAGGGGTGAGTTATATCTACCGTGAACCAACCATCCAACCATCCGCTTCTATATACTAATTTGAGATAATATTCTAGGTCATCTCCTGGCTTCCGGTCGATCGCGCTGCGCAGTCGCTTGTTGAAATTTTATTGTACAAAGAGAGGGTAGGACGCTTTCTACACCTCGAAAACCCCATCCGCCAGCCTACAGGCGATGTCTTCGCTATTATGGGCCATGAGCTGCGCCTCTCCGGCCCAACCATGATCCCCTTCGAGAAATGGCTGCAACAAGCGACTGAGGCCGGAGCCATCCGCTCATTAGAGAGTTTCTTCAAAGATCACTTTCGCGACCTGGCTGTGGGAGATGTCATTCTAGACACGATGAAATCCCGAGCTGTGTCTAAGACTCTGACTGGATCGGGGGGCCTTGGTCGGGAGCTGATTGGGGAGTACCTCCGTAGATGGCGATGCGATGGTTTCTTGAAATAATCATTACGCGTAAGAAAGAAATGGGGAAGTGTTGGTGCTGCGAAGTACATTGTACCTTACGTAAATTGTTAGATCACGTGACTATCAATATTTTATTTAAGCTCAGGAAAGGGGCTGATTGACTTGTAATCACTCATCTTACAGTACGCGGTGTCGAAGACCCGAGCTGTACATTTCCATCAACTCTTTTTACCTGATATGTCTTATCAATTTACTTTTTCAGAAGAGTGGCAAGATTAACGACTACGTAGACTTGAATGACTTGGAATATTTTCATTGTACTTAGACTATGTCAACTATCTGGTACCTAATCATCGTCCCGGTCTCTACACTAGAGGGTCTCAGTCCTGCGACCCCTGAAGGAATCCTTCAAAATACTTCGCCATAATATCCACCTCGTCCGGGAATGCAGTCATGCCAACCCACAAATCGGGTCTAATAACCGCAACGCCGCCCTTCGCATGGTTAGCGCCCCAAGTGGTATGCGCGTCCTCATCAGGCGCGCGATCGTCGAAGACGACCTGCGCGCCTTCTTTCTGCAACAGTTTCAAGGGCTCCGAGACAGATAACGACAGCTCCCGCAGCTGGAACGGCAAGAGCTTGGTGACAAGGACGATGTTGAATAGACACGAGCCGCCAAATCTCTTGTAGAATCCCGCGGGGTCCTCGAGCGATTCTGCGAATATTCTGAGCCTGCGTTGTACTTCAATTCCAGCGATGGACGACGCGAAGACTACTATGTGGAATCGGGCCGGTCCCGCCAGCTTGTCGTACAGGTAGCCCGTTTGCTCTGTGGCGAAGCACACTCGCGGGTTAGGGGCGCGAACACCAGGTTTGACCCGAAGAGGCGGCTTGTCTCCTGCGAATCTTGGCGGTTCCGCTACGATCGCCGACTGATCGTACGGACAATCCACCCCGAGGAGGAATTGTCCGTTGGCCTTGAAAAAGTCGGCTAAAAACCCGAGGTCAGCTGTCTTCTGGGCTTCTTTCGACTTCTCGCCGTTTGGTTTATCAGCCGGTTTGCCGTTGGTGTTGCCATTTACACCGTTGTGCTGTCCTTTGTTCAATCCCTCTATATCTCGCAGATTGGGCACGTGTAGATCGGATCCGCACACGAAACGCAGGTAGGTGCCGGATACCTCGATGACCCTGACGGCGTGCTGGCGCCTCTCGTCATTATACGTAGGGAGTAAAGCATCCGCCTTCGCTACGCCCTTGGCTGCTAAACCAATTTTCCAGGCAAGATTTGCGGCGTCTAGGATGGAAGCGTTCAGGCCGAAAGCACCCATAACGCTGTGCACGTGGCTAAACGAGTCGGATAATTATTAGCTGTTTTGTTCAATTCGGCATTGGATGAAATAAAACTCACGCCGCGTCCCCGACTAGATGAACACGATTATCGGGAGAAGAGTAAGCTCGTGCTACTCTTTCGGAGACTATTTGAACGCATTAGCCTTCTCGCTTTGCGGGACTACGTCGAGGACTAGTACTTACTTTTCCAAATTGCAAACCAGCTGAGAGGAGCACCAAACTCGAGTTTATAAGGGGCGAAGATTCTATTAGCCTGTTCAAGGACCTCCCCGGGTGTGATGGAATGTACGTCAATCTTCCCTCCAGCCTCGGCGAAAGAGGGATCTTTCTCTTGCCTAGATGCTGCAAGAGCCCCAGTCTTGGACACATCAAGCTGGGTATAAAGCCTGTAAGTGTATTAGAATGGGTGTTTTAATAACCGTGTGTGAGCAGAACATACCTGATATAGCCATCTTCTCGAGGAATGATTACGCAACCTCCATGCTTCGAACTGATGACACTTCTGTTTGGACTCTTTAGCTTTCGATTCTGTCAACTAAGGTCCTCTCACTTTAACCTACCCAAAAACCCAAGCATGCGGATAGTCAGTGATGTAAATGCAGTCCATTATACCCCAGTAGATATCCGTGCTAACCCCATCGAAGGGAATACCCAGTCCCTTGCGGGTCGTGCTCGCGGCACCGTCGGAACCCACAAGATACTTGGCTTGAATGGCCTGGCATTCCCCGGTTCGCTCATTCTTAATTGTGGCCTGTACCGGGTAGAGCTCATCTGCACTTTGACGTACGGTGTAGTCTCTAAGTACTGAGCTACGCTCAACAATAGCTTTGTGACGAGCCAGGTCCCGGACATAGATGCGCTCTATCTGCCCTTGAGTTATAATATGTAGCCCGCGGTATCGCGAGTCTGACTGGTGAGAGCGATTAAACAACAACTTTTCGCCATCCTTATAAATAGCAGTCCTTTCGATCAAAGGGCCCTCCTCGTGGATCTCGGGTGCAAGACCCCACATGGCAATGGTCTCAAGGAACCGTGGTTGGACACCGTCCGCTCGACCTGCTATCAAAGGTCCGTCTGACTTGTCTAGACGTCGTGACTCAGCAAACAAATTCTTAAGTGCGCCAGGAACTTCAACGGAAACTTACCGATGATACGGAATGAGACGCCTTGCCTCGCTAGGCTGGCTGCAATCGCAAGTCCACTAGGTCCGGCTTCATATGCTGTCAGCACGCTGGACTGTCCTCAACGAACTTTTAAGCTTACCTCCAATAATAAGCACATCGACCTTTTCATCAGGCTTCCACCATGAAGGTATCCCGTGGGGGCTATTTGTTCCATCATACAGCGTCGGCCAAGTTCGGACGACGTTGATGCCAAGATCATTGTGTGCGTCCGAGGTGACTATTTCCGTTGACGGAGGCGTCACATAGGAGTTAGGATCATCATCGATCTCATCATCTCCGGACTGATCCCAAACCCACGGCCGGCCCGTCGCCGGCTGCTTGAACCCGTTTTCCCAGGTGCTAGGAGGTACTGCGAAGGCCATGATAACGTTCACTGAAGGAATATAGAGCGATGCACTACCAATCTTGCTCGAGGACACATCTTTCAGCTTCAAAATTCACCTTTTTGGATAAACCGCGGGACCTACCATTCTCATCTCATCGATCGGGACCAATCTCACTAGGTCCCCTCGGGTCCGTGGGCACTAACCGGCCCCTTGAATCTGTACTCCGGTCTCGTACGCGAGGCTCGGGGTTTGTCACACCCACGATGTACCAGAGTAATTGATCTGACTGTACTCCTTATATGTTTCTCTCTGTCAAATAAGGGGAGCGGTGAATATTGTTTACGTCGAGATCGCATTGTACTTTGCGGCTCACTTGACTCGGTATCTTACATTTCCCAATTCTTATTCTCATCGAAATCATGAACGCCCATCTAGATGATGTATCGCGACGTCTGTTGCAACTGAGCGGACTCATACAGACATCTGTCACAAACTACGTGTGCCTGAGACACTCATACAATGACAAGGACGAGGGCTCTCTGCCCGCAAAGCCTCTCTTCGATGCCCAGCGGGCTCTACTTGCGGCGGCAGGAATGCTCACGGAACTTGTCAGCGAGCCGCAGAACCGACTGCTAGAAGTCTCGTCTCAGTACTTCGAGGCGCGCGCATTGCATATAGCTGCAGACAACCGCGTTCCAGATATTCTAGCAAAGAGCGGCGATGCAGGAGTTAATATCCAAACCCTGGCTTCGGCAGTGAATATCGAAGCAAGGAAACTCTGTAAGTTATCCGTGAAATTCCAGGCAATTTAAGGAAAAGTATGGGGTAGCATATATTCAGCTCTCAGAGCTACTCCTGGATGGTCTTTGGTAGACACGCGTGTACTAACGCTAGTAAACATCGCAGCTCGCATCATGCGCTGTCTCTGTTCGATCCACGTCTTCAGCGAGAAAAGTGAAGATGTTTTCACCAATAACGCCATTTCAGCATCATTGGTGGGCAATGAGCCATTACGTGCCTATATCTTGCTATTGTATGTCATCAACGCGCACTCGCTTAAACTGAACGTGGCAGTCTAACCAACGGTTCCTATAGTGGACTGGACATCTACAGCAGCTCAGACTACTTGCCGCGATACCTCACCAACGCGACGAAAGGGCCGTCATACGCATTAGAAGTGACGCCCTGGCAAGACGCAGTTGGCACATCTAAGTCACGCTGGGACTGGCTAGAAGAAAAAGTCCGAGTCTGCGACCTCCTTAGCGGACGCAATGCCTCTCAAGGCGGATTGAGCGGTTATCCCGGCGTATTTGGTGCAGAGCTTCAGAAGGCTTGCAATGATGCAGACGGCGAAGCGCTTGTCAAACGACCGGAGCACAGCATTTTTGGTCTTGCTATGGTAGGAGGGGGCCGCGTTTTCGGGCAAGCTCAATTATACGGTATGTTCAAATGTTCATTATTTCCATACAAGACCTATATGCTGATTTAACACCAGATTTCCCCTGGGCCTCCCTTGGGTCTGCTACCGTTGTCGACGTTGGCGGCGGCGTAGGTGCGTATCCCTCCGATCATGAGCCCTGTTAAACCATGTGTCGAGAACATGTCATAACAAGTAGATGCTAGGGGGCTTCTGTCTTCAACTGTCACGCCTTTACCCTGACCTCAAGTTCATCCTCCAAGATCGCGGTCCGGCTCTAAAGCAAGCACAGACGGAAGTCTGGCCGCGCGAGAACCCGTCAGCACAGAAGGAAGGACGCGTGCAATTCGTGGAGCACGACTTCTTCAACCAGAACCCGACGAAGCACGCTGATGTGTACTGGCTGCGCTACATTCTGCATGACTGGTCCGACGAGTACTGTGTTCAGATTCTCAGCGCGATCAAGCCAGCAATGGGACCACGGAGTCGCATCTTGATTTGGTAGGTACACCTATGAATTAATGGATGTTTGATCTGACCTATGACTAGTGACCAAGTGATGAATACCACAAACGGGTGTAAAGAACTGGTCGCGGCGCCGGAGCCGTTGCCCGCGAACTGGGGATATTATACCCGGTACTCGCATCAGAGAGACCTGGCCATGATGTCGATCATCAACGGAATCGAACGCAAGCCAGCGGAGTTTCGTGATCTGATTGATCGGGCCGGCTTGCGTCTGAGGAAGATATGGGACTGCCGGAGCCAAGTTGGCCTAGTCGAGGTCGTCTTGGCGGATTCGGAGTTGGTTTAGAGAAAGCTGGAAGATCCGACGATGCAAGATTCAATACATGTCGTAACTCATACAGGGTCATTAGCACAACCACTAGATAGCAGTTCTTGGGTAGGTAGGATCGAATCTACGTTCTTCGTATTATGAATCTATCCGTCTTACTTTCATTACATTTCTCTCTGACACGTAAAAGTATGTGTATCTGCCATTGGCAGTCGAGACACTGTGCCATCACGCGAATCCCTGGTCTACGTGTCAGTGAGCAACAAGTGAAATCAGGATCACGAAGATCAAGTAGCATTTAGCCAAGGAGCAGCTGGCCCCTATTAACTTAACCACAGGTCTGTTCGCGAAGGGCAAGCATCTGATAGGTATCCTTTCATCGGTGATAAATAAAATTGTTTCCAAAGCAGGCAATCTCAATTTATATGACGTAGCGACATATGCAAGTTTCTGATATGTGATATTGGAGGTTTCGACGTTTTCGGCTTTTACTCATGTCCCCGTCGGTGTTAAGCCTCAGCTCCTACAGCCCCCAAAACGCCAAAACTGGAGTAAGACCTGATCATCTACAATAAACTCCAACTGAGTATGTATCGACACCGAAATATAGGTACTCGGGTCCAATTTGAAAGACCTGAACTCTGGTCTCATCGATATGGTAACCCGTTACGTTGGCATCTGGTGTAAAAGACAGCATGACATTCCGTCCCATGATGGGAGTTAAGATGAGGTCCATGCAGATGCTCCCATCAAAATACTACAGCATCACCTAGTAGTGCCCAGACATCTACGGCTCTACCTACCGCACATCCCCGTCGCTTGCAGATACTCCTTGCGGTCCTATCGTACGATCTCTACACACAAAAATGGCCGCGAAGAAGGTGTGGCTCATCACGGGCTGCTCGTCAGGCCTCGGCCACGAGATCGCCACCGCGGCGCTAGAGCGCGGTGACATCGTTGTTGCCACGGCGCGCGATCCCGCCAAGCTGGGCGACCTCGCCGGCAAAGGCGCGATCACGGAACGCCTCGACGTCACAGCCAGTGACGCTTCGCTTGCCGCCACCGTGAGCTCCATCGCCGCCAAGGCCGGCGGGCGAATTGACATCCTCGTCAACAACGCGGGCTACATCCTAGCAGGCGCAGTTGAGGAGTGCAGCCGCGACGAGGTGCGCGCCATCTTCGAGACCAACGTGTTCGGGCAGCTGAACATGTTGCGCGCCGTACTCCCCGTGATGCGGAAGCAGCGGAGCGGCGTCGTCGCCAACCTAGGCAGCATCGGGGGGTGGCACGGGTCGCCGGCCGCCGGGCTCTACTGCGCAACCAAAGCCTGCGCGACGGTCCTAGCCGAGTCCCTACGCAGCGAGGCCGCGCACCTAGGCATCCAGGTCACGGCCGTCGAGCCGGGGTACACGCGCACGAACTTCCTAGCGCCAGGCCACAAAACGCGCGCCGAGAAGGTGATCGAGGACCTGAGGGAGGGCGTCGACCCTACGCTCGATGCGCTCGGCGCGTACAGCTATAAGCAGCCGGGCGACCCGGCTAAGGCCGCGAAGCTGATCGTGGAGGCGCTGACGGGCTCCGGGAGGTGCGCGGGCCGCGAGTTGCCTGATCGGTTGCTCGTGGGGAAGGATGCGTACGAGATTGTGGGCGGGTACATGGAGGCGCATCAGCAGAGCATGAAGCTCTGGGAGGACCTGGCTACCGCTACGAACTGCGATGATTGAGGAGCAGGACTGGTCAGATAACGCCACATGACATAGAGAATAGAGAGAATGTGACTATGACAACAATATGCGTTGTGCAGGTGAAGTTATGTGATGATGTGTAGAAATAGTGTAGTAAGCACGATCTACTTGTTCCAAACCCCTAGCCCCTATTCTTAGCTACTTCCGCGTTACCTTGGCAAACCAAGGGGTTGCATTAGACATAACGATAGATCGAAAATCACATCGGACTTAGTGTCGTTGCGTACTGGCATCAGCGGTACGTCCAATATTCAAGGGCATCCATGGTGTGATAAAATCAATAGCAGGATCACAGGCACAATGGTCTAATGCAGGAATACGAAGCAAGGGAAAAAGGGGGGTTAAGTGTTTATGGCATCTATTGAGGGCCAGTCTCTAAAGCGTATCTCGCAGATCAGTGATCAAAACAACTAATTACACGAACTAGCTATCCTTTCTCTTCCGGAGTCCATTGCCAAGCTTGCCACGTTCCCCGATAGTGTGGATGTCAATTTGTGCAGCTGTTACTCAGCAAAGCATCATTTTCACGCAGCTCCTACTTTTCGGGCGTGAAGTCGCTCTGCTTAGTGATCTCCTCCCACTCCTTGACCTCATCGATAGTCTTCTGGGCGCTCTTCGTGATCTCAGTGTTAGCATCACTCCCAAGCGGCAAGAACTCAGGGAGCTCGCGGCCGGCGGCGAGACCAGACGACGTGACGACATCATAAATAATCTCGCAGCCCTTGACCGGGTTGCCGGCCTGGTTGCCGTTGAAGGCCTTGAAGTTGGCCTCGGCCGTCGCGTTCAGCTCCTCGTAGTCGGGGATGCGCGTGGCGCGGTCGGTTCCCGCCAGGTTGCCGCCGGGCTTGAGGAGCTCGGTGCGGAAGAAGCCCGGCTCGATCAGGCAGTGTCGGATCCCGAAGCTCTTGATCTCGTCGGCCATGCCAAGCGCCAGCCATCGAAGACCGGCTTTAGACGCGTTGTACATGTTGCAGCTGGGCATCGGGTACCAGGCGGCCATGGAGCCGATTGTGATGAGGGTGCCGGCACGCTTCTGGCGCATGTGTGGCAGAATGGCGCGGTAGACGTTGATAGGCCCGAATGTGTTGGCTTGGAACTGTCTGAGTGTCTCCTCGGGCGTTGTCTCTTCTACTGTGCCTGTTTGTACGTATGCAGCATTGTTGATAACAATGTCGACCGTGCCGTGAATTTTGAGGATATCCTTCATAGCAGCCTGGATTTTTGGTAGTGGCTCATTGTGGTCCAAACGAACCGCAGTGATGCCAGCTAGACCAGCGATCTTCTGAGGGGAACGGGTAGCTGCAAGGACACGGTCACCACGGCTTGCGGCAATCTTGGCCAATTCCAGGCCGAAGCCAGAAGAAGCACCAGTGATGAGCCAGACTCGAGAGGCAGCCATCTTGTTGTGTTTAGTTCAGAAGAGGTCCAAATGTGAGAAGTAGGTTCGTTTGAAATAGAAAGCAAGTTTGTTGATAGTGGAAGGGAAGAGAATATAGTAAGCTTGGAGTTAGAGGAATAAGGGGGGACAGAGTGAGACCGTCTAACGATTCATGAAGCTCACCTTAAATATTAAAAATGCCCAACGGTGATCTCTTCTTTGTCAATAATACCCAAACCTCATAATTGTGCAATCATCGATCGATCATAGCTGTCGCAGCGTCTCTGCATAGAGGTATTTGGTATTTGGCTAAACACCTATCGCCGAATAGGACATAATTGGCGTGTACGTACCTTGCCTACCCCTACAGCTACCCTTCACGCGCATATTCACACCCCTACTCGGGTCCAGAACATTTCACTCTCTCTTAACTCCTAAATTTATCTGAAATGACTTACACGATGTAATTAAAGGGACTTATGATGTTTACTGTTTATAAGAAGATATATAGCAATTTGGGACGTTTGGAAAGGAGGATGGCAAACTTGGACTCGCATTTCTTAATTATATCTATTCTCGGGGCCGTTGTTAGCAGTTGCAAAGTCTCAGCGAAGCTCAATTACTCACTATTGTTCGTTAATCTATTTAGTTACTTTGTTAGAGTTGCTATTCAACAATACATTTTTAATTTATCGCCATGGCTTCTCTACAGGCCGCGTTGGCCTGGGCTAGGCTGGTTATTGTGTAAGACTCCAAATACAACTCTGCGCATTTCTTTTTCTCATGAGTACCTCTCTAGGTGTCTTGTCATGTTCATCGACAGCGCTACTCTAGTCATGGCAAATATTGCCCTTCCCACCATTAAGGACAGCCTCGGGTTCACTGATGGGTCTCTGCAATGGGTCCTCACAGCCTATGCTCTGACTGTAAGAGTGACCTCTTCCCCTGACAAATATCCTTCATTAACGGTTCAAGTTCGGCGGCTTTCTACTCGCATTTGGTAGGCTTTGCGATGTATTTGGCCATAAGAATGTCCTCATCTTTGGGCTATCTCTCTTTAATGTGTCTACCATCGTCTGCGCTGCAGTGCACAACAATATTGGGTTAGTTGTTGGCAGAGCCCTGCAAGGTACCAGAACTCCTTACTACCCAAAACCGCCCCCAATGCTAATGTGAGATGCAAGGACTCGGTGCTGCTGCTGCTATCCCGGCTGCCCAATCAATCCTGTCGCTAACCTTTGACGACAATCACAAACGCAACATCGCGTTTGCCATGTGGGGAGCATCAGGGTCCACAGGATTTGTGTAAGTGACATGTAACAATTCACATGTCATATTTGACTGACCAGCCTTAAAGCCTAGGACCAATCATTGGTGGATTATTTACATCGCTGGTATCGTGGGAATGGGTATGTCTCAGTGCTTCTAGGTATATTCCACATATCCACAACTAACAAAATAGATTTTCTGGTTCCTCCTCATCTTCGAGGGAACTTTAGAGATACTTGCAATTATCTTGCTACCAGCCTCACCCAAGCAGGATCGCATTCCTTGGTCTCAGCTAGTTTCGCGGACTGATTTACTTGGTTCATCTCTTTCACTGGCTGGGCTAATCCTTTTGGTGTATGCCTTGACTGCTGGAAATATCGAAGGATGGGCGAAAGCCGATGTCATTTCCTGTCTCGTTATTGGAGTCTGTCTCCTTGTTGTCTTTATCTTCGTCGAGCTGAAAGTTTCTGCCCATCCCCTTCTCCCTCATTATCTGTGGAAAGACACCATTAAGATTTCTGGCTGTACTCTCGCCGCACTGACCTATGGAGTGTGGATGGGTGTTAATTATATCCTCACTCTTGAGCTGCAAGGTAGGAATATCTCGATATCTGGTTGCTTGTTGGTGCTTCTGAGCTGATCTTATTCTGGCAGAGTTTGGATTCTCTCCGCTTTCCACCGCGCTGCGTTTTCTTCCCCTAGGAATTACCGCCTTTATTATTAACGTCATAGTCCCACCTCTTCTGAAGCCTGTTGGGCCAAAGATATTGCTCACAATCAGTTGGGTGGTCGCACTTGGCGGGATTGTTCTCCTTGTAATCATGGACTCGGGCGATGACTATTGGCGCTTCGGCCTACCTGGCATGATTCTTTACACTGCCGGCATTGCCACCGTCTACTATCTCGGCAATGTTCTAGTAGTTGCCACGGCAGCCACCGAAGACCAAGGAACCATATCTGGCGTTTATAATGTGAGTCGCAATATTAACGGACTATTTCGCGAAAAGGCTGACAATATTAGATGTTTTTGAACGTAGGCGGTGCCGTCTTGGGGGTTGCTATTATCACTCTTATTTCGGACTCCGTCACCCTCAACAACTCGGCCCGGGGCAATGAACAGGCCCACCTAGATGGGTTTCGGGCCGGCTACTACTTTACTCTCGGGCTGTCGGTCTTGGCAACTATCCCATCCGTATTCGGAATGCCGTCTGGGGAAATGCTACACAAGACCGAGGCTGTAGACCAGTCTTCTAGCGAGAATGATACTAAGGATGCGATGGAAGGGGCTACGTCACCTGTACAAGTAGAGGTCTAGACCTTTCGGGGATAATCTGAGTGTAGACTGGCGACTGGGTACTTATCACCGCATAGACTAGATGTAGATCATAAAGCCTCCATAAGTTTCCTGCGGGAGCCCCCACGGTACGCAGGACAACCTCATAATACATAGACATCGTACGCTCCCCCACCACGCTTTCATCAGAGCTCGCTTCCCGTTTCGGATATTGTTTCGCTCTCTATTGGGTAGTGATGCCCTTGCTTTTACTAATTCAACTAGGGTTGCGGGCCGCGTCGTCGGACGCATACCCGTGTTATTATGACATCTGCAAATGATAAGCTAATGCACCTGGGGCAGCCCGGCATCGCAGATCCGGATGGCGTTATTCCCTACATCCTCGTAAGCCACCTGGTCATAAGGAAATTTCCGAGTAGTGCTAGATACCGAAGCCCTTAAACGTAATTCTCCTTCTCGGCGTTAAGTTACTTTTGACAATACGCATTGTGTCGAGGTCCCAAGGCACTACCCCATGTCCGAAATTACGAGGACTAGCAAAACAGGCAATGCCATGCGCCTACATAAATAGGAGGTACGGGATACATTCCGGGTCTCACGTAAGCCGACCACGAGATCCGCAACCAGATGTCATCTATCCACGGGAGACAAAAGCTAGAAAACCAGGGCTCAGTGAAATCTAGACTACCTCTTAGCTATTGTCGTAGGCAAGTAAGCAGATACAGCATTTCCAATCACTGTGTGAATTACCTCGGTAGTAGGTACTCAGGGTAGAGAGCTCCTCAAGGTGTGTACTCCACGTTGCAGTTCAAGACGCGCTCAGGCCGCCGTGCAGGGCTCCAAACAAGAGATGTAACCTCATGCAAGCCACACGTCAGTTGTACTTATAGCTGTACTTACGGCTGTACTTAGTAAGTCCTCCACATCCTAAATTTGTAAGATTTCTATGATTTCCCCGCAGAGCCTCAAAAGCTTATCTGTCTATTCTTTCCCCTTACCCCTTTTCAAACCGGTTCTTCATACATAATTAATATGAACCGCATAAGCTTATCAGCTCCCATTGGCTTGATACGTCACTGAAGATTATGACGCACGTGAGTTTAGATCCCTCAGGAAACACGGCCCTATTTAAACAACACGTTTTATGACTGATCGTCTCTGAGAAAAGGCGGTAAGTAATCATGTGGCAGTCAATGGCTGTACTTGAACTGCTAAGACGCTCGGCAGTCTTGGAGAGTTACTAAAGTTATGCATATTGAACATTAGTCACGGGATCAACCAAGAAAAGACTACCGAGATAGGTAGGTATAGCTAGTCGATACCTGCCCGAAACACTTGGCTAATACAACCACACAAGACGTGATTGCATGGCAGAACCACCGCCTACGTTTCGCCGGCCGATATCGCCGATGGGCCGATGGCTCCAAGGGTAAGGTACCTGCCTAGGTATGAGGTATGTACTGCGGTCCCAAGCTTCAGCCCTCAGATGCTGCTGTGTCACTCTGGTCTGCACGTTGTGAACTGTCCAGAGACATACTGTCGATGTAACCTCAACTTGGATCTCCACACGATTCCCAACCTGCTGGACCAATACTATGTGAATAATGACATTACTATCAGGTTAATCGTTTCTAGGTTTATAATTAGCGACGAACTTGGGGATTACGTTTTCATATACCCTTAATCCCTCTTGATAAGTATACATATTATATAATCACGCTAACTCGTTGATCGTCTCCGATCAGCAAGAGAGTACGCTGTATACAACGTTAAACTTGTTACTGATATGCCAGTCCTGGCGCCATGCTGCTTCACGATATCCTACTTGACGCATGATATCACCGATGATATCACCGTAAATAAGCCTAATGTTGCGCCATCACATCTGGCTCAGATTACTTAACGCCTACGCACTGCAAGTCAAGTTATGCCGTGCTTATGTGCAGATGCTAGAGGTTCGTCCAATGAACTGCTAGCTTCCCGTCATGCATTATCTAGGCGCATGGTAGCTGGAAGGCGTACGTGAGAGGCAGGGGGCCCGATCCTAGGACTTAGACATGTCACAGATCCCGAATGACTAGGTTTAACATCATAAAGCAAACCCGGCTGGGTTCCTCTCTATCGACGGCACTTAGCTCAAGTCGTACACTTCTAAGATCTAGACTCTTTCTCATGACCTTCGCCCACACTCGTTAGGTATGAACCCTTCTGAGCGAAGAGTGCCAAAGCGATGGACCGAAGAAGAGGACAGGATATTACACGATGAGACTCAGAAACAAGGTGGGTGTTCCTTCGATATACCTGCACACTGCGGCTCGGGCCGCTTACTAAATTCGGCTTGGCGTGGATATAGCCAGTACAGGCAATATTAAAGACTGGAATCGCATCGCCGCGAAGCTCCCAGGCAGGACGAATAAAGACTGTCGTAAGCGTTGGGTGAATAAAGTCTGCGGTAGCCTGAAGAAAGGGGCGTGGGACGACGATGAGGACGAACGTCTCCTAAGCGCAGTGGAGAAATACGGCCAAAAGTATGATACCTTCGCTATTATCTACAGCCTCAACTGTTAACGACCTAACATTGCTCCGAGGTGGACATTAGTGGCCAACGAGGTCGGTTTTCGCAGTCCCGATCGTAAGTCTCTTTCCATTTCGTAAGGCCTGTCGAGTATCAACCGAGAGAAAAGACGAGACGAAAGCCAACTAAACCCCTTTTCAACAGAATGCGCCAAGCGCTGGCAATCCAGTCTCGATCCCAACCTCGAACATCGAGAGTGGACAACTGAAGAGGTGGGTGCACCACGATCAAATTGACTGTCAACATCAAGACGGATTGCCAACCATCACGGCAGGACGAGCTACTCATGTCATTGGTTCAGGAGAATGGACGGGAATGGAAGATGATTCAAGAAACCAATTTCACCCGGCGATCAACGAACGAGTTGAAGAACAGGTACCGATACCACCACATAACCTCCCGATCCACTCGGCAAGCCCACACTCACATCACAGTGAAGGTATACAGGTCTTTCCAAGAGAGCGAAGCCCACATACAACAGAGGCAAGAGCGTAGATTCAACCTCCTCGTCCAATTCGGAACTTCCCGACGACGTAGAATACAATCATAACGGGACGGGGATTGTTGAGATGGGCGATGATATGAAAGGTACCAGGGTAGATGCGGCCACGGGGTTCGTAGGTCAGGGCATGTCGCAGGACTGGGTGAACATGGTAGACAATCCAGGAATGTGGATGGTCCAATTCGGCCAAGGACAAGCCTCCGACACGAGGGACATCCTGCCGGATGTGTACCCGTCTGAGAGTCAGGGGCTGATGGACCTTGACGCGATAGATACGCAGGTCTATGACAAAGGTACGGGTCTGGTCTCTCAAGAGAACACGATGCCTGCTGATGCTTCCGGATGGCCCGGCCTGTACGATACCGGCATAACCCCGCCGGAAGGCGACATTCAGGCCCAGAGCAGCCTGCTTCCGGACAGCCTATTTAAAGTGGCCCACGGTAGCCAAAGCGGAATAGAGGGACTGGAAGCGACCGACCTCGAGGACATTGACAGCGTAGGGCGGGTCTCGTTGGTCATAGATAGATGCAATCGAGGCACGCTCCATCATCTCCTGAATTTAACAGGATCCCTAAGGGGGAGGACAAGAATAGAGATAGATAACGAGGAATAGAATGCCATAGCCTGTGAGCTCATGTGGAATTGCTCGAGTGTTCAAATGAAATAAAAGTGACAAATTGAGAACTAAAGGGAAGAGGGAAGGGGGAAGAGGGGGTCATACATACCCTTTGGAGCGCTTCTTTTAATACGCAGTCATAATGATCGCTTAACTTCGGTTATCTCAATGGTTGCAATGTAGTTACGCTGTTAAGAATAGCTGCAGCGTTGTTCTTACAGGCCCCTATTAATCTAATGACGCCACGGTGTAAGCTAGACGCGGTAACATAAAAGTTATTATTCGATATATATACGACGAAGCCTGAAGATCATCGTCTCAACATACGTAAACAGCAATTGGTTCTATCAGGCTGCATCTCATGCCTATAGAAAATCATGCGTGTGGACGACTCATGGGGATTTCGTCGCGACAAAAGGGGTACCTCACGATGTCGTTGGAGCTTGTACTGGTATATGGGCAGGACGAAGCAGATACTCTACACGCTGTACCAATAGAACATGCAATGACATCCACTTATCTTGTATCACCTTTGTAATAATTGGTACTGCCTGAAGCGCCTTACAACCTAACACAGAGATCCCGAAGCACCGAACAAGGGTTCGGACCGGTTAGAGTCGAAGTTTTACACCACATTCGAGCCCTGATTGGCTTTCACCCTGCCTGATCTTGTATGAGGCTGTCAGGCATTTTCGGAGATAAGAGAATGGATCAAAATGCTGGCATATCCAAACTTCTCGTCACTCATTCTTACTATTCTTTCCTCACTCTACCCTCTTCTATTACGCAGCTATCGCGACATGGACCTAACAAATGCACGATAACGAAATCGTGCCACACACAACCGCCCCAAAGACCCGACCAGTAGCGGATGCCCCTAATAGAAGAGAGGTACTTACGCAACCGAGTGACATTCAAACAGCAGGGGACGCTATTAGATAGAAGCTGGGGAAAATCTATCAGGAACACTCTGCCGGACCCCGCGTAGTTGGAAGCAGCCCGCATTATACGGGGGCGTGGTTCCAGAATTCAACCTGACGCCGAAAGCGATCGACGAAGGGTCGCAATAGGGTTGGTATGGCTCATGCAACCTCGGGACGACCGAGAGAACCAATTCTTTCAAGGGAGCTACAGGACAAGTACGATCGTGACTAACTCCTCAATGGGTGAGATACGAGATCGAGTAGCAGACGAGACGTAAGAAGCAGTTGCACCGAAGTTGATAGATCACGATGTACATCATAAGTTTCCCTCCATCATCTTATAACAAGGTACCTAAGATATTATCACACATCCAAAAGTGATTACATGGCTCACCACACAATGAACCACTTGTGCCATCGTGTGAGACAGCTATCGAGGACAAATAAACGCCGAAGGATGACCCTTTCGGGCTGAAGGTCTCATACATCTCTTTTCAACTTAACCTTTCGTCAGAAGCGAAGTGTTCGCAACCTTAGCTATATTACTCTCACACCACAACGCTCTCTACCCGATCTTCCTCTAGAGATGCAACTGATGCAATGGTAACGGTAACTCCGTGCACGGACAACGCCTCATGCGATCAAATAAGGGTTAACGCCGACTCCGAGTACAGTAGGTAATATCATAGCAACGAATAAGACCAGAGTCTCCTAACAGATATTAAATACAATATGCGACCGTGCCGCAATCCTACACACTATCTCCTACTTGCCTGCCATGTATTACGTAAAATAGCTCCAATATCAAGTTTTTATACACCGATCGGCGTTAAGAAGTGCTGTACAGCCATCCAAGACAAACGCCTAATTGTGTCTCAACCGGCTCCCAACCACGGTTTCTCAGGCGTCTAATACGAGAAAGCAACCCATCAACACCTGCTTTCCAATCATCTCTTTGTTCTTTCATGCGGGGAGCAAGCAAGCAAAATATCTTCTTCCAACAATCCAACCCTACAAGTGGTCTCTACAAAAAGCTTTAGCCAATCAGGAGCAGCCGCTAGATATCCCAGTAGCCAATCAGCTCTCGGCATCTAGAGTATAGTATCAACGATCGATATTTGTTGCTTCTCGTTGCACCTACTGTCACTCCTACCTTAGATACCAATTATCAAAACTACTTTCCTATTTTATCCCTAACAAGTATCAGTATTTACACTGTCGAACCGTGTCACAGATCAAGTCCTGCCAGAAAGCCGTTCTCAGCAATACTTACCTCTTTCTCGTGAAGTCTACTGTGTATTTAGCTACGCAGTAGCACTCGAGGTAGCTAGCCCCCTCCCCCTTTCCCCTATGGGGCTTCACGTATGACAAACTTCCGTCCCGAAGAGAACCGTCTGTGTGACCCGGGTCATTGACGAGCCCCGAGAAACGCCAAGCTGAATTCAAACGCCCCTGGCTTGGTTAGGTATTTACGAGCTGTCTTGGGTGTCTAAGAACCCAACACGAGGAAGAATACGACGGCAGAAAAGAATCTTAGAAGCGAGAACACCATCCATCATCCCCGATCCAACCATTGGTCGAGGAGGAAAAGCCGTCGCTAAGACCCGGCTCATCCAGCAGAGGCGGCAACGTCCCAACGACAGTCATCTCTCAGACGATTGACAATCTGCAAGATGACGACCACTCTGTCGGTAATGGATAAGGAGCGAAGGAAGCAGAGACTAGGCAGTAACCTACCTGCCAGACTCTAGTTGTATATTCTCCTGAATAGTTAGAGGTTCGAGTGTTAATAGTCTATTACAGGTACTAGCAACCTAGAAAACCTCTATCTACCTACATACTAATTTTCTACTCTCTGCTACACTTATGCTAAAGACCTCCCCTCCATTCGCTAAAAACAACCTCCAAGATCCCGGTTATCTGCGGGATTTAATCCGAGCAAATCTCTCGAACTTATAAAATCCTCTTCAAAAGCCTTTAGACACCAGAACATAGGGGCTGGGCATGTATATCCATATCTATGTTCGTTCCTGCATTGCTCTCTGAACTCTAGCTAAAGGAAAGGAAACGCGGCGCAGGACAAGCAACACCATCACCAGCTCGACATTGCCAGGAGATACTTGATCCGGATATCGACCACGGCATACATACCATCTCCAGAAGTTAGATCCTGGGCGCCTCTAAAACATTGATTTTCATATTTCGAATTTTGGGCAATGTCCCGAACTTGAACGGTGATCCCAAAACGAAGAAGAAAAAGAGAGAGAAAGGGATATCCTGCAGGTGCAACCTACCTACCTCCTAGGGGTACTCACCCCGAGATACCCAACAAAGTCCAAGGTCAGGTGGAGCGCGCCGGAAGCTGGTAGGTTCGTGTACCTGATCCTTCACAGTTGGGTGCCCGATTGGTGACCGACAGCTCTGAAATTCTAGAATAGCGCACAGGTTGGGTTCGAACCTGAGAGGTAGGTTGACGAGTCTCAATCGATACTGGTGAACCTTCTCCAGCATAGGTACCAGCTTCAGGCTCGACATGCAACTTCGACTCTGACCATGGACATCGGTACGATAAGTATGACCGTTATAGTGAGAAAGGGGACTAAGGAGGTTATATTTGGTGCCAGGGGTCAGGGGTCAAGTGGTCACCAACTTGGAGGTACCAGGTTTAGAATTACCAGCTATCTACTGCCGTTCACTCTGTGTTACAGACCTAACCTTAGGTAAGGATCCTCTCCAGTCCCTGGCATTTGGGAAGCGGTATATAGACCAGCAGGCAGCCACCTATTGCAGAGAACGCAAGGAATACGTACCTAACCTATGGCCTAAGGGACGAGTTGATCACACGAACATCACTCAAAACATATTACGAGCCGCATTTTTACGGAATCGATTAGCTATTGATATGCTTTGCCGTCGACACACGACGTTCTATGACGGTGATAAACCCAGTCATTGCCCCTCCCCAACTCCCCAGCTCAGCTGTTCCCAGGTCTCTTAGAAAGAAAAAAAATACTTTGCTCCTGCAGAATCTTTGGTGTATTTACACTGTTGTCCAAGTTCATACAGGTTTTTGTAGTGTTGCACAAATATCCCCTCCTGACGACGCCTCCTGATGCTATTTTCGCATTGTATACCTCTCGTAAGGCCGGTTTCTTAGTACAAGGGCGTGGAAGTGTAGAAAAATGTGGTGGGATTGAATGGTTGCTTGATCGTTCACGGTACCATGATGAGTACCCAACGGCCGCCTCATATCAAGTTAGAAATCCTCGGAAACGAGTTGTCCTCCTGTAGATGCAGACCCAAAGCAAATAACTCCGGCCCCATTTGTCATGATCGAATCCTAGTATGAACACAAAGCTCGGACTAAGTCCGGCTAGAAGAATCCCCTGTCTTCTGGCGTTATGACCGTTGCCTAATGGTCATAACCTGCGCCTCGTTGCCATGGACTGCTTCTTTGTTAGCCTAGACCGATAGGTAGATCAGATTCATGTATTCTCACCTAGCATTGTTTTGTGCTCTGTATTCAGGCGGGGGTCCGTTCGGTGCGCGGAAGCCGGCAGAGGAACCGTTGTATGGGCTGGGAGCTCTTTGGGAGCCGGCCGCTGGGAATAGCGGCACAGACGGGTCCACAGGGGAACGAGGTGCGTCTGCGTGGTTGTTTCGGCCGTACGCAGCGTTTGCGGCTCCTGTGGGAATCGATAGGGTCGACGTATCTGTGCGGCGACGCATCGAGGCAGAAGATATCGACTCGTTGTCGTCGTCAAGGTCCAAGCCATGCTTGTACCCTGCCTTGTCACCACGGGCGGTTGCGGCAAGAGCATCTAACTCAGTAGTGCCTGTGAGCTGAGACTGCGACTTCATGAAAGACGCTCGGTCATCAGCCATGAACTGGTAGCGGCCGTCGGGGTTCTTGCGGTAGAAGACCAGCGTAGTGGAAACAATAACCATGATAAGGAGGATTGTGGCGAATATAGCATTAAGGAAAAATAGGATGAGACCAATAACACCATTGACTAACGGAGGCTGGTTAAACACATCCGAGAAAATCAAAAGGAAAATAGCGTTGATGAAGTTGACGGCGCAAATGGCAATGTTGAATGAGTTGGTGCTCTTGTCCATCCACGGTCGAAGAACGCTAGCACCAATCAGAGCAGCAGCTTCTATTATGAGGAATCCAACGGCCTGGGCAGTGCTATTACCTTGGGCAAATGCGATGAACATAGTCTTGATAAGGGTATAACCGAGAACTGGAATAATGAAGTAATAGGCCGAGGCTCGGAATTGGATGTACAGGAATCCCCATTTGTTCAGCGCCTGAGGGTCCGAGAAAAGGATATAAGCAGGGTTCCGGTGCATGGCGACAGAGCGACGGGCGATACGAATGACTTTGGACGATGCCCAGCCTAGAGTAACTGTCATTCCGACAATGAAGAACACAGCCAGCACAACCTCGGCAGGGGAATCGACTTGAGTGAATTCCCAAAGGCACAGGATAGCCATCTGAGGATAACCGATGAGGGTCAGTCGGAACAGGATGCCCTTGAGGACCGTGAGCCATCCATTGCGGAACTCGAGGAACGTGTCGCCCTTCATCCACTTTTGCTTGACAGCTAGCTCGCAGAGACCCTTGAACGCTGCGACGGCGCCGATAGTAAAGACAACTAACAGACAGAAAAATACCAATCCAGTCATGAACAAGTTTGTCGTCTCAATGCCGGCCCTGAAAGCAACACGCTGGATACCGAAGACGATGAAACTACCGGAGCCAGTCATGGTATTAGCGCGCTTCGCGATTGCTCCTACAGCTCGGGGAAGGAGTGCAGCGGATCGTCGATACAAGCTCACAGCGGCGTCGGGGAAAGCTTCAAGTGCGCGTTTCTCGACTTGGACAGATACAGTAGTCAAGGAATCGAAAATGGTTGAAGGTGTACCACCAGTAGCTCGCTGATACCAGGTGAAGATATCTTGCATGAAATCGACATTGATGATACCCATCGACCACTGGAAATCCTGAGTCCACGACTGGACAACAGGGGGTAAGTGGATAGCAGTCAAACCGAGCATTGCCTGAGCTTGAAAGAAGCCAAACAGGGAGAGGGCACCGGAAGCGATGTGGGCAGCGGCGTTGGAATGACCCAGACCGTTGATAATAGCTGAGGAGCAGAGAATCAGGCCAGCAATAATAGCAAGAACCCACTTCACAGCCAGTAGGTCAACCGTCTTTCCGTTCGAAATATCGGCCTCGACGCAGGCAACACTCCTTCCAGTGTCGGTCATGTTCAAGAAGACGCGGACGGTGGCGTCAAGATCGGGAAAGGTGTAGGCAATGCCGGGAATCTGAGAAGCAGCCTCCGCGCCAACAGGCAAATTGAACTTCAACGGGATCTTACCGGCGGTCATAGGGCAAAGACCGGCCAGTCCGACCTCGCAAGGGTCGATGGTGGTCGAGATAATCGTGTAGCCATATGCGGAAATGGCGATGTCGAACACTACACTACCTTCGACGGATGAGGTAGCGACGATGTTGAGGAAAGCCGTGTTGTTATTCGGTGTGTAGACGACCTTGAACAAGCTGGCAGTAAACATGGAGTCTTCTTGACAAGTGTTCAATGAATTCGATACAAGCATGGGCTCTGCGGCAGTGACCGGAAGGACGATCGAGAGCCATGCTACTAGCAAGGCGGATTTTAACATCGAGAACCACATGGTTGCTATCGTTGACGTTGTTCGTTGTATAATTAGGGTAATTCCTCTGGCTCCGTGTCGAAGAGGACCAGATACTGCAATGTCGTTGTGTACTTCTTTGTTGGTGGTTATTCAGAGTCAATTACGTTCGTGGGCAGGTTCTAGGCGTAGGGTCGACAAAGAGATGCCTTGCTTGTCCCGAGTAAAGCGAGAGGCTCCGGTACCAATCCGGAAGAGCGTAGGAAATCGTGATAGCGAGAGTAATCTGTTGTAATCGATATTTCTTCCCTTTCTTCGTCGGTCGCCTGTCCGAGTACTTCTCCCTCTCCTCCGGAAAACGAGCGCGGTGGTGCTGAAAAAAGGGGGTCGAGAATTAAAAGGTCTTCACATTCGAAGCCGGGTGACAAGAGGAAATAGGACCCGTTCGCGGAATGGGTTATTTTTCTGCTATATAATAGCAGCCGGTCGATGATGCGAGTCAAACAAGATGAAGTAATTAGTGGAGAGAGAGTAAAAGAGAGGTTTAAAGTGAGCGTTGTTGATGTGGAAGAAGCATGAGAGAAAGGAGTGGGCTAGAGTTGGAAGCGATGAAAGGAGAGGTACAATGGCATCAGATTACCGGGGCATGCCAGGGGTGGTTGGCAGGGGGCTCCATTGTGCAGGGCGCTAATGTGTACATCCATACTGTACAAAAACGAGCCTTGGAAATTACGCGTCATGTACCTACCAGGGTACTTCTTTCACTTGGCTGAATCTGTTACTGTGCTATCTGATTCTCCGCTCTTTTACGCGAAGATTCTGTTAGTCACAAACCTAGCATTGTGATTAAACCAAAGGTATGGACTGCCTCTACTTGTCCTTTTTTACTCAAGCGCTTGGCTCTAAGTCCATAAGTCCATAAGTCCATCAAAGTTCCGATTAATTAGACCACACCAGCCCGCCTAACACCTGCATAACCTGCTTGTCTACTTCGTACAGTCCACCTCCTTTTCATGATTTAAGAAGCATCCTACGAGAATAAATAATTGCATCATAGGACATCTGACACCAGCCCGAACATTAACAACTTCAAGAAATGCAGGGCAACTTATATTCTGCAGATCCATCGTGGATGCTAAAATGGGTGAAACACCACAACCCCATGACATCGGTGGTCTCTCTACTTGCTGAGACAAAGCATGTTTTGGCGCACAAGCCAAGGATCATTGGACAAGCGGATCTGACTTGCACTGCCACCACCAAGACCCTGGGCGAGTCAATTGATCCTCCTCGGCTCCTGGCGACACAGTACCTAATGAATGATTTAATCTGAAAAGCCGTCGTACTTCACTCGTATTTACCATCATGGTATTTTCGTATTTATTTACTGGTCTACTCTGTCACGAACAAATACATAATACGCAAATACGCCAATAAATACCAGTTGGCGCCGGCAACCGACTAATTCAAAAACTAAACCATTTAAATCACACACATCAGCTAACCCATTTTTTAGTTTTCCCATACGAAAACGTTTGTCGATGAGAGACATGCAATTAGCTGATCTCATCATCGGTGCCGCGTCGCCAACCTTGATCTACATAGACATCCTGCAGACTATCGTCATTCTCCCCATGATAACCGATCTTCGTGAGTCTTTAGTTTATTCTCATCGCATCTACGTTTCTAGGTAGGCAAATGTGCATACAACAAACAACAATAAATCCTAAGCTGTTTAGATTAATAATGTCGTCTCTCAAATCGATGTCTTGGCATTAGAGACGAGATCTCCGTACGGGGCAGTTAATCTATGTTACCGGGATTTCCCCAATTTCAGTACTACCTTGTCGTACCCGAGCGGTCCGCGAAATCCTTCCCTCATGCGGCGCTATCTTTATCAGCCTCCTTGCTTACGACGGTTGCCAATGTGGAATATGTAGTATGAGACGTTATCACTTTAGACATCAAGCCATTGCTATCCCATAGTATATGGGAGGATATCTTACATTCGAAAGCCTTTATGACTAGGAATCGTATGGAATCGTCCGGTTGCTGTGGAGCTTATGTAAGAAATCGATGTCGACAGCCTATTGCAGGCCTTGAACTCGCATGGAGTCTAGAAAAGCACAGTGACCTGTTTCCTGAGGTATGTTGAATTCATCCCAGAGAAGGACATAGGCTTTGTGAATGATTTGGGATTTTGAGGTCAAAGTCGGTGATCAGCTCCCAATAACTCACGAGTGACCATTACCACTTGTAAAAGGGATTGTTGTTGCTTCACTTTCTAGCGCTTAGCTTATTTTCAATGCTTAGGACTGACGAGCTATTTTGCGGTGTTTAGCTGACCATGATGCTGACCTCCGGCTCTCTCGGAAGCAAGAATGTCGTCAACAACCTATCAAGACCCTCAACTCCACCATTAATTCCTACCTCGACAACACAAATCCTCTCCCAAATATAGCTATCGCTGATACCCTTTGGCTAATGGTTTCTTCCTACCTCTTACTTAATAGTGATTTGAGAACAAAAACTATGTAGGCGAAGAAGGTAAAAGCCATGTCGTATTTAGCAGTCAAAGTGCTTAGGTAGATAACACACATCTCCGAAGTGTTTATTTACTCTTCTACTACTGACGATAATAAAGTGAAGCGGCGCAAACAAGTATTAACCTTGGAACATACTGTCAGCCTGACCCATTTGATGCATATTTAACCTACCTCGGGCACAAGCAACAACAGCCTCGAGTTTATACACATTTCATTCATAGTTATAAGATCCCACGCTATGCATGCATGCACCCACCCATCCACCCTACTAAAAAAGCTGCCACTCAGTAGTCCAAGGCTTATTCCCCTTCGAATAATCAACGCCATGCTTGTAGCTCCCAGTAAGCTCCTCCTCATCGACGCCGCAGTGAGTCTGGCCATCGCGGCCGTCGAACCAGCCGAGGCCGTACGTCTTAGCCCTAGCGTCGAGGCGCGCGCGCATCTGGGCATTAGTAAGCTTAGCCGTGCCGACGAAGTCGTACAGCATCTTGCTCTGGTGCACGAACGCCAGCACGGCCGCGATCGTGCTGGGCTGGCGCGGCAGGAACGCGTGCCGCCTGCGCGCGAAGACCATCGTCGCCACCACGACCAGGTACACCAGGATCAGCACCGTCAGCGCCAGCGTCACCGTGAAAGAGAGCACCGTCTCCGACCCGCTGCCCAGCCCCTTCTGCAGGAACTGCCCGCCGTCGCCGCCCCCGTCTGCGTCGTCCTCTTCTGCTTTGTTGAGGATTTTGAGGAAGTCCCGTCCCTCGACAGTAGCCAGGCTCGTGACGAAAATAGTGAGCGCCTCTACCATGACGGTGCCCCAGCCGACCAGGAAAACCATCCAGTGTCGGTTGAGGAGGGCGTGCACGGCCACTACCGCGAACGGCATGGCCGTGTAATCGAGGGTTAGCGTCTTGGCTGGCGCGTGTCGCTTGGAGAGGATGAAATACGGCTCCATCATTCTGATCGCGGTTTCGAGGCTCCCCCAGCTCAGCTTGATGCAAACGGCAAGCACCGTCACAACCCAGGGCGCCTTGTCGGTGAGCACGCTGGCGGGTGTGAATAGGAAGACCGGGATGAAGCCTAGGAAGAGTAATATCCCTATTATGAACGGTATACACCCTTCAGCGCGTAACATCAGTGGATGGGGGTTCTCCGGTAGATGAGCGTCCTTGTACTTATCACTCTCCCGAGAGGATACGAGAACTGAGTCCTCAGGAACCAGGGATGAGTTTCGCAGCGCGTAGCGACGGTTCTTGAGTTTGTGGTGTATGTCCTTAGGCGTGGCCACGTCCATGTCCTTGAAATCCATCATGATATGGCTCACGACAGCCATGGACGCTAGGCCGGCAATCCCCTTGACATCTGACAGCAGACCCGAACGTCTGGTGTTCAGTTGGTAGAATAGGACGCATCCCAGCACCGAGATGATGAAAAAGGTCATCGTCAGTAACCGAGACAGGACAGGCTGGATGGTGATTGTCTTCTCAACATCGGGATGAAGGAGCCTAGTTTTCTGATCCGGGTTCACGACGAGAGCAGCCGCACCTAATGTAGGGACGAGGGACACCGCTAGCAGAGTTGCAATAGATGAGGTTGCTACTGCATAATGTTTCCTCTGCAGAGCCCGAAACGGTCTCGCGAAGGTGAACGAGGTGGTATAGTCGACGTTGATCGATTCAGCCGCCAGTGCTCCCCCTTCCTTCGACAGTTGGTAGAAAGCCTCCAGCCGCTTTACTTCGAAGTCCGTATTTTGCCACAGAACGCCATAGGACACGGTAATGATCGTTGGGACGAACTTAAAGATGAAATAGTAGCCGGGCCCTATGTCGGTGCCGCTTTGGAACTTGATGAGAGGTTCATGGGCCGACCATTGGTATAGAACCTCCTGAGTGATGGCAAGTCCGACGGATAGGAGAATTAAGCTCGTTACTACGGTACCAAGGGTTAGTAGTGGTTACATCGCAGGCGACTTGCACAAGTTTGTGTTTCACAGCGTATTCTACTGCTGGTAAGTAGCTCTTGAAGATGTCTAGGAACGTATATGCGGTGAAACAAGAAAACTGCCGAGGTGTGTGTAGGGGCTGCAAATAGCACGAAAATGTACTCACTATACGGCCATCTCATTGAGAAAGGCTTCCAGTTAGGTTGAGGATAAAACACCTCGATCTTACTCGCTTGCGTCGGGAGCATTGAATGCCGTATTCGATCCGAGTCCATCCCAACGGCTCTCGGTCCGACCATCGAACTTAGATCAACGTCTGTGGGATCTTCTATGATTACTTCTATTACCTCTCCTCTCCTATTAGCTTCACTCTGACCTAGTTCCTTCAACCCCGCTCTCGACTTTGAAGAGGGTGCCCTTCTCATCGAGAAAGACCGCGTGAAGCTTCTCTTGAGAACCGGTGAGCTCGCTATGAGCTGCTCTCCTTTGACAGTCGTTGTTGGACTCATCCCCTCTCCAAGGCCGCCGGTCAATTTCCCCTTAGCTTCCTGTTCCTGGAGCGACCTGAGGAAATCATGGTCCTGGGCACCTATCGGTCCCGAAAAGGAGGTTAAGTCGAATGCCGGCTCGGTGGGCTCCTCGCTGGAGACAGGCCCGTACGGAGCAGATCGGCCGGGCTGAGCGGCTCCGCTGAGTAGTGACATATCAATACTCTCATCTTCGAGGATGGTGTCCTGGGCCCTGGCGCGGAAACTCTTGAAACGCCCGAAAGTAGAGGCAGAACGGCTGGGTGGCGACACGGGTTGGTATTTCGCGCCGGTCGATCCCATAAAGGGCACAGACCAAGACGATCCCGAGCCGTAATTGTTCTCGTCCAACGCGCCATTCAACCGTGGAGATTCGTAAGACGACTGGAGTGACACGAGGGATTCCCGACCCCTAACTCTAGCAGGAGACGTTTCTTCATTGTACGGGCTGTCTGACAGATCGGAGACTTTGTGATTCAGGTACTGCGCAGGTTGCCGGCCAGGTTGCGGCGCAATTTGAAAGCGGTTATTGTAGGCCATGACCTTGGTCACATTGTGCTACGAGCGATGGAAGATTCGTAGCTTACACTACGTTCGACTGATGAAACGAGTGACGATTTAAAATTTATGTGTTCCCACTCTACAGATCCGTAATTGTCCCTAGGAAGTGTAGGTCGTGAGAGGACTCATCCTGCAGTGAGATCAAAGATCTGCAACTACTGATGCTCAAGACGGTATACAGTGAGCGCAATAGGTTGGTCGAGTCGATTTGTTCAGGCGTCCGGGGTTGGTCCTAATCTACTCTTTGTCTGTTGACAACTTGAGGTTAGGCTTCTCTTCAGGCTCGAATACGTGGATATGGTAAGTCTTAAATAAAACAGGAATGAAGATTACTTCGGTTTATGGACAGGAAAAGACTAGTAGGTATTAGGCATAAGTATTATGAGAATATGGTGCCAAGCTCTTTCCGTGTTTATCTAGGAATCTATGGATCTTGCTCGAAACTTGCTGGTAAAAGCGAAAGATACGGCATGGACAGAAAAACGAAGAGAATATTTACACCACCATAGAAACGCGAGGAATATGCGCAGATCCGTCGGTATTCATCTTCAGCCGCCAAGGATCGAATAGCTGGCAGGCAGCATCCATGGATAGCGCCAGCTTTTCAGCTGCGGATCAGACAGCCCGTGACGAAGGAGCTGGGAAGTCATCTTGGAGGGCGCAATTTGAAGAAGTTTGGAGGGTTAACAATCCTGGCTCGTGGCAGTCCCCAGTTTATGCAAGTCCACAGCCGCATTAGTGGTCTCTGCAGTAAGCTAACAACCTAGAACCGAAGCTTGACCACTGTGATTCGCCAGTAGAGAGCCATTAGCAGGGGTCTGAGCGCCCCAAAAAACGGGTCAGTTGACTGAATGGTCATTGGTGGCTTCGCCCTGCCACCTGAAATCTTTAGGCTTTGATGAAGGTGGCTCGTGCGACAGTGCCTATAAGAGAAATATCACTGTAATTATTATTCTTCCATCTTCATGCCGAAATTCTACAGGCGGCACGTGCGAATACCGAACAACTGGGCAATGCAGTTACCCCCAATTTCTGTCGGAGACCGGAAGATGTTCTACTACGGACTACTATAGCACTGCGAGACTATGCAGGTAGATGCGGCAATGAGATGCATACCGGAAGCCATTCTCAACCAGATTGGTCTGCCATCGCCCGATAATATAAGCCGTGATGCTCTCGGCAGGCTTCATCGAGATATCGGTGTTCGATCATGCAGAAATAATGGCATTATATTAGCGGAAACACCCTCTTCGGGGTATATCTTCATAGACTACCACCTATCTGCTCATCGCCCTACTATCCGATAAATACGACCGACTTGTCGCACAGGAGGCATTGTAACATTCAACAGCATCCAGCCAACCTATTGCAAGGCGTTACAGAATCTGCCAGTTTTCGTGGTTGTGCTATGCTCCTCCGTGATGCCATAGCTCTTGACCGCTTTCTTGTCATATAAGTAGCCATAGGTGCTGTCTTATGGCAAATCCCAAGCCCATATGTAACTCTTATGTATGTTCTTACCGCCGCCTAAAAATGACAGATTATATGGTTTTCTCGGAAGAGGAGATTCGATACTACAAAGCTCTACTTTCATGGAAGCCGAGCGATGAAGAGAATGCCCTAGAAAAGAAATCGCGCCTCCTTGAGAGACCTACAGGACAGTTCATGTTCCTGGTCCTAGGAACCAAAGGCTGTGGGAAAACGTCAATACTAGAGAGGGTAATACGACCTGTTAAACATCATACTATTTCTAACGAGGCACAGTTCTGTCACGGCACCATTGCTGGAGAGGATCGGCCCCCCGGTATTGAGGAGCAAGAACGAGGGTATCGACAAACCATGAGGATCGAGGATCAAGCCTACATCGTCAACGCGTTGGAACTTCCTTCTCGGGACCTGCGTGACGAGGAGTGTCTCAAGCAAGCAGTGCAGCTCACTGAGGCAGCCGTCCTGGTGTACGACGTTAAGTCGAGAGCATCGTTCCGCTTTATCCAAGACGTCCACAATCTCATCCACGGCATGATCGGGGACTCACGGATGTACGGCGTCATCCTCGTAGGCAGTAATTCGGACTGCGAAGACGAGCAGCGGGAGGTACCCTGGGTCGAGGGCTACAAGCTCGCGGAGAGCTTCAAGCTCGGATGCACGTTCCTCGAGACCTCGGCAAAAACTGGCGACAACATCGATAAACTCTTTCCCCAGCTCGGGAAGGAGGTCCTCGAGCTCAGATGGATCGAACGGCAGCGAAGGGATCACGTCGAGAGGCGAGAAGCCGCTGCTCAGCATGCTGTCGATTTCTCCCCCGTAAAGCGCGTAGCTAGGTGGAGGTCATGGACTCGACCTTGGCTTCAGCGGAGGTTGGGAATGAGGAAATTGTCTACCCCCTAGGGATTCGTTGCTGGCCGGACCGGTTCTTTTCACATTAGAAGTTTCCGCTATTTAAATATGGTTGTAACACCCTGCCTTAAAATGGACCAACATAAGTCGGCTATCTTTCCGTTGTTCAATATAAAATACGAGTCATTCTGCTATTGGAATATGTATCTTACCCATCCAACGCCTACTTCGTCAGGTCATAGTAATCGTGAAAGATTATAAGTGAACATTTTAAACTCGTATTTTCATCTCCGGTCGTATCAGAGTCATTCCCAGGACCCTTTAGTATAAGCATATGTGCAAGCTTCCTCTCCGAATGCCAGCGAGCCTATCCAACTACCAGGTAACTAGCAAGACTACTTTGAGCCTCTCCCAATCTCACCCTCCCTCAGGCACCTACCTACATATCTACACACATTCCCTTTTTAAATTAAATAAACCTAATGGAACTGATCCTCCGTAACCCCCTTCCCCATAGCCGCCGTACTACTAACACCGCCAGTAACCATCTTCTGCAGCTCATCAACATACGTAGCACCGCTCCACTTCTGGTGCTTAACGACGTCGACGCCGGACTCCATCTCGGGCTCCTGGACGAGCTCGCCGTAAGCCCGCATACCCACCGCCGCGTAGGCGCGCGCGAAGCGGTCGCTGATGAGCGCCGTGGTGTGCAGGCCCGCCAGCGTGATGAACTGCCAGCAGTAGCCCAGCGACGCCAGGCGTCGGATGTACGTCTCCTGCTCGTCGCGCGCCATCGCCGCCTTCCAGTTGAAGGATGGGGAGAGGTTGTACGCCAGCCTATTTTGTTCGTGTTAGTTACTTCCTAGGTAGATACTCCTTGAAAAGGGAGAGAGATGAAAAAAAAGGAAAACATACTTCTGCTCCGGCCAAACCGCATGCACCCCCGTAGCAAACTCCTGCGCCTGCTTGAAATCCGGCAGTTTGCTCTCCATCCAGATAGCATCGCAGTACGGGGCATACGCGATGGCGCGGTTGATAGCGCAATCACACCCACCCTTGAGCCTATAATACCCCTCCCGGGTGCGGGGCGCGTCCCAATCAAAGTAGATATCAACGCCAGTGACGCCGCGCGCGATGACGCGCGCCTCAGCGTGGCTCTTGCCTTTAGCCTGGGCCAGGTAGCGGGCCGCGACGTCCTTCTTGTTGGGCAGCGAGGGCGCGGCGTTAATCGCGTCTACGACGGCCTCGTCGAAGCGCTTGAGGCTGGCCTGCTTGAGCCAGGCGTCCTCGATGGCCTGCAGCTGGTCGCCGGTCTTGCCGGCGCGCTCGGCTGCCACCATGAGGTCGTTGAGCGGCTGCAGCTGGGGGTTGGTGGACCCGAGGATGAAGGCGTGGTCGCGCGGGTCGATGGTTGTGGTGATAAGCGTGGCGGCTTCGGCGTCGGTGCGCGCGATGGCCATGAGGTCCGTCCCCATGATGTCGGCCTGCGCACGAATCGCCACCAGTCGGTTGATGTGCTCGCTGATGGGCACCAGTACCTTGCCCGCCATGTGTCCGCACTTCTTGGTCCCCGGCGCCTGGTCCTCGATGTGGATGCCGGCCGCGCCCTGCTCGATGAACAGCTTCGTGAGCTTCATGACTGCCGTCAGGCCACCGTGGCCCGTGTCCGCGTCGGCGATGATGGGCCTCAGGTAGTCAATGTTGGCCAGTTTAGCACGTTCAGCTTTGGGCGCGCTAAGGCGTTCTTGCCGCTGCTTGCGGTCATGGAAGAGCTGTGCCATGAACAGGTGCTTGACCTTGTTCGGGACGGTAGTCTATTCCCCGTCGTCAGTATGCAGGCAGTCCTATAAGTTCACTAGAACTATGCAAGTTAATTTTAGCTTACGTAGGGATAATCTGCTAGATCGGGACCGGGTTCGTCCGACGCTGATGCCGTCGATGACGATTGCCAGCCGGAGACATAGACAGTATCGAGGTACTTTGCCATCTGCGTGACCATAGTCGGCTCTAGGCAACCGTAGGTGTAGCTAGCATCGCGG
Organism: Hypoxylon crocopeplum; assembly: GCA_022578875.1. Lineage (NCBI taxonomy): Eukaryota > Fungi > Ascomycota > Sordariomycetes > Xylariales > Hypoxylaceae > Hypoxylon > Hypoxylon crocopeplum. Next base: position 234,626 of record MU399598.1, on the reverse strand, counting down.
TTCTGAAAGCGGCCCTCAAGAATCTTCCACAGCTTCTTAGATTGCGCATTGCTTGGGTAGTCGATCTTGAGGTGACCTCTCTTAGAGACAATCTGTTCGGCGGTAAAGGGCCTCTTGGTATATCTCCATCTCGAGTCGCTCCACCACTTGTTGACGGCCTCGACCTCCTGCGCAAACAGGTCGTCTTCGATATTCGGGTCGACAGCCGCGTTGATCATGTTGTTCGACGCCATGATGGATAAGCCAGTTTGAACACGATGGGAGTAGCTGGTAGTGACGGTATGCGATGTAAGGAATCCCCAATATCGTACTGTGATTTCAGAGATGACGCTCCCTCTAAGTTACGGAGGTGCAAGTCGATGGGATGCGAAGTGCAAGCATGTACGAGTCACTACCGAACTACGTAGATCTGGGGATGGGGAAGAGCCAAAGTGAGAAAATCGGGTTCGGGATGAGCCAGCAACGGACAGTGAGGTGTGGAACTTTTATTATAAAGGAAGAAAGGAAGGACCCGAACTAAGGATGCAAGCAGACGGGGAGTAGATTATAATAATATAAAAGAACACGAGATGGAAACCTACACATCTAAGTACCTACAACAAGCTATCCAGCCGGATCAGATCCGTTGCTACCATGAGCACCAAAGCTCGGCAGCGATCGGTCAAGCGGCTATAGATTTCATCATAGGAGTGTGACTGGACGACTTCCTAGGACAGAAGAACAGCCACGGAACCGACGCGTATAGCCATTGGCCGTTAGCCAGACCTCCTTTCGCACCGGCGCGCCTCGGAACCAAACGTAAGCATATGGATCGTACCTAGGTAGCCATATCCCAAAGCTTCTGACGTCTTGAGAATTGCAGCTGCTCGGCTCAAGGGGACGAGACGAAGGTCTAGAAGTTGGATGTGCGGGTGGTGGCGTCTGGTTTGCCGTAATTGGCCGAGTTGCCGAGTTAGAGCGCAGGAGGAGAACAAAAGGAGAGGGATCCCAGGTCGATCCAAGAGACAAAACCCCTGGTCCCCCGCAATTGGAGCTGTTGGAGGTCGTAGCGTAATATATTTAAGAGTCAACCCCGGGATTGGGGAAATTTAATCGCTTTGTTCTTTTGGCATTTGATAATGACGTTATATTAAGATGATGGTAATCTAACACCACGTATTGTGAGACTATAAAGGAAAACTTAATAAAACCTATCTCGATCTTCAATGTCAATTCTAGTCAATTAAAATAGATTCGTATAATAAATGTATTCTCGTCCACCTAAACAAATACATGTGTTATGGGTGGGTTACCTGAAGCTATCTCCAAGTCTATGAAGTTTGGCATGTGAAGATGCAGATGCATGAATCAGCACATACCCGCCCAATAGTAGAATAACAGGATCAAGGTACATAAATACTCAATTCAACCTGGAATGTAAAGAACATGTCTCAGCCCGTTTGCACCCGATATCTCTAACCTTAGTCCCCGTGCCTCGGCTCGCAGGAGCTTAGCTGGTATTTACATCATCGTGGACAGCTATAGCATATAGTCCCATGTGAGCAAGCTGAGCAATGTTGATACCCCCACGCCTTTAGCCCGCAAGGACTTACCGGTCTCATTGATTTAATGACTTAGCTGTTGCCTTGCTGAGTATACATATATATATATATATATATATCATGCCTTCTCTGTATTATGTTTTGTCTTGTTGAATAGGCCTGACTTCAGACAATCATTGCTACCCACTTCCACAGTTCTAAAACATACAAGTGACAACGAAGGTAACATTATATAAATAATTATATTCCAACTAATTAACTGACTCCTAGAACTAACAATAATCATTACCATAATCGTCGGCGTCACCACCGATCGAATTCTCGTCATCAATTTAGCATTTCGTTACAACTAAACAATACTCAATACTTCATTCATCGCCTATGATAAGCACTACGGCAGACCAATCTGCATGCAGCCATGTTTCGCCTCGTTCCTCTAAAAACCCTGTCATGCCATGCAAGTTGCCTGTTCGTGACCGTTACGTGACGTATCAAGATGCTATTCCCCTGTTGAGTGAAAGAAGTGGCACCCGCCGTCTATGTTTTTTCGTAAAACGTTCTAAGCCAGCTCCTGGAGCAGCTTCTCTTCCTTGAGCTGCTGGGCCCTCTCGTACGTCTCGTACGGGGTTAACGTGCCCAGCGCCCTCTTCATCTCCGTGTTGATGAACTGGAGGCCGTAGACGTAGCTGGCGTTGACCCAGCCGAACCTGAATATATGTTAACCGCGAGTTTCGATGCAAATTTCAGGCTTCACTTACCCTTCTTTTGCAACACCTTTAAAGTCTAGTCCTTGATTTCCGTACTCGGCATCTACTCGGTGAGGGTCGACAGGCCTCGTGACGTCGTACTTCTCCACAACAACACCATTAAAATCAAAGAACGCCTTCGTGACCATAAATAGCCACTTGTATGCTAGTTTCTGCGCGAGGTCCGCATATCCATAGCGATATAGGCCTGTCCAGGCCAACATCTGCTGAGGTGCCCATCCGTAGGGATAATCCCACTGTCGATTGGGCCGCTCAAGACTGACAACACCACGAGACTCCTCAGTCCCGGATAAGAGGCCGCCGTATGCTTCAAATTTCGGTACGGCGCACTTTACTACCTTGGCCGCCCTCTCGGGGTCAGGCACTCCAGCCCAGAGAGGCCAGAAAGTCGTACACGACTCGTAGGTACATTGCTCCTGCTTCACCGTGTCGTAATCGAAATACATGCCCTTCTCCTCGTTCCAGCAGAATTTGTGAATAGCCGCTCGTCGCCTCTTCCAGCGACGGTCCCAAATGGCCGAAGTCTCGACTTGGCCAGGCGTCATCGATCCGCTGCACCACTCCGCTGGAATCTCCAACCTGTCACCAAAGACGTTGCGGATAGTGCGGGCAATGTCCATCTCGTATTTGTAGATCAACGAGTTCAAATCGATAGTGGCGAGGTTTGCGCAGACCTTTTCAAGTCTGTACGAGGTATCATGGCCCGATTCTCGCACTGCACGATCATGGAGGAAGTACTCGTCTAATTCAGGCTCATGCACTTCACCGCGATTGTATGCTTGCACGAATCGCTCGAAGCTCATCTTGTGCTTCTCAGCGTAGGGCTCGAGAATATGAACGAAGTGGGAAGCTTCCGTTTCCGGTGGCACACCTAACCCCTCTGGCCTGTACCTCGATAAACCACTCTTTGGATCCAGACGTGGCTCCGACGTCCATACGCAGTAATATTCCTTAATCGCGGCAAGAAGAGCCGTCCGAAGGAAGTCGACCGCTCCAGGCTCGTGCTGGATTTTCTCGTATACTCGAAGCGCCATATCCGTTAGGAAGGGTGGCTGGGATCGCAATAGGTAGTAGGATCTGGTCGCGTTGAGGATTTTGCCGTAGTGCCTAATGCAGAAGCAGAAGTTTTGGACCATCGATTTGGCTAGGTAGACTTTATCGTTGACCAGAAGCCCAAGCGACTCCATGTAACTATCCCAGCCGTACAGTTCATTGAACCTGCCTCCTGGAACCACAAACGGAAGCCCACGCAAGGTCTTACCACCCGTCTTTGGATCGACAACCTCTTCCATAGCAACAGCGAGGAGCCCTGGTTTTTCGTTCATATCTCGTAGTATTTCGGGAGTAATCTTCTCTGGCAGGTACAAGACGTCCAACCGAATCTCCGGTCGGTCTTGAGCGAGCTGTGTGTAGTACTCGTATTGCTCTGGAGCTCCTCTCGGGACGTAGATACGCGGCCGCGGATCCTTGGTCCAGTCTTTGGGATCTTTTGCCGCAATTTCAATGCTCGAAGCGTCGATGCGACGAGTCAATCCCTCCCAGAATTGATTCTTGATAAGCCTGGATAATCTGCTAACTGGGTTCTCATTAAGACGACCTATGTCGAGAATGATCCGCTTCCGTCCAAACTCCTTGGCCATGTATAACTCCTGCAAGAGGTTTGAAAGCATGTATGTGCCCCTGATGTCGAAGCGGTTGTGGCCGCCGGATGCAGCAGTTCGCAAAGCCATGACCTAGTTGAGGAGTCAGGGCCCGATCCACACAGAATCAATTCGATGTGGGACGACATACCTTGGGACCAGCATCCTCGATTGTGATTTGCATGTTACCATCGGTATCTTCTTGCGCTTGTAAGCTCTCTAAGGTATGCTCGACATCGACAAGGAATTGGCGGGAGTGCGGCCTGCTAGCTTCGTCTGAGCGGACAATATCAGTCTCCTTATTCTGCTGCTAAGTGAGGGTGTTCACATACCATGACTGCCTCGTCTATGGGGTTCATGAAGTCCAAGGCGCCCAATCTCTTGAATTATGCCATTCTAGATTTGTCTTAGCCGGTGTCGCAAAGATTCAATCATTAAAGTCATAATATACATACTTGGGAATATGTGCGGTTTCGTTTGTGGGATCGATCGCCGTGGCGAGCATCGGAGGTGTAGTACGTTCTAGCATCGTCGTAGACACCGAAATCATCGCTTGCGCGGTGGGCTTTCGAGAACCCCGGTGTTAGTAAATCGGCCATGTCAGGTCGACAACAACAATTCGCAGGCGTATGAGGAGGCAAGAAGGGTCAAAAGAAAAGATATACACTAAAAAGCGGTATAGAATCCTAGGCTATGCGAGACAAGACTCAAACAATCGACAGAAGTCGGAATTACGGCTAGATAGTTGGGGGGTTCCGGAGATTGTTTCTATTTCTATGTCGTGGCGATTGGCGACCCCGCTAATTTCTGAGTGGGATGGAATCTTACAGCCGGCTGTCCTCGTGACTGACGATTTCGAATGTAGCAGGAGAATCGTCGGGATGAGAAGGTCGAAGAATCGAGGGATTAAATACTGTTATACGGGCGGACGCGGGGGCGAGGGGATCGTGGGACAGGTCTAGGTCAAGCGTTGGTTGGTGACCGCCACGAGAACGACAGGGAATAAAGAAAGCAGACGAACTGGTCAGTTGAAGGTCCTTGCGCTCGTCACAAGGAAAATAATGGTTCGACAAGCCAGTAGGGCCGAGAGCGAGACTCAATCGTCGCAACTAATAAATCAATTTCAAAATTACAATAGGCGATTTCAGTCTTCCTGGCCTAGGATGATGTGGTGTTGTAAGAAAGAAGGATAAATCTAGAGAGGTCAAGGTAAGGTAAGAGAGGCGAATAGTTGAGAGAGAGAGAGATTCGCCTTAGGTTGAGAGATGAGAGTAGGCAGGTGAGGGTAAGGTAAGTTATGTCCCTCAGATAAGAACACTATGTGATTAGCGTAAGGGGGGCGGATGATGTCAGACAGCTACAGATTATTAGAGTAGCGGGTAGGTGATTGCGGGAACTGCGACTGCAACTTGTCAATCCTTTTCCTCCACTCAACCCACTCAACAATCACGGGGAGCAATTGACCAATCCCCCGACGTTGCGCCTTGTACATATAGAGTGCAGCACGTGCCCACTTACATGCAGTCAGCTCCAATGAACAAAAGAAGATCGGGAATGATTCAATTTCATTAAGCTAATCCTCTTTTCAATTCTCAACAAGCCTCATACTCCTCTTCAATCCATATATCCGCAGCTTATTCGCAAGATCCCGAGTCAAATGTCAATATAACCTTCAGCTCGCAACCTTACATTGACTCGATAAGGCGACAGGTGCATCTAAATGGTCTCTCGGAATCTAGATTCTCACTTCTGCCGCTTTCCATTCACCTATCGAAGGCCAGAGTCTCTTTGACTAAGATGTATAATGACGGCGTTGGCCCCGCTTGAGCTGCCACCCCACCAAGTCGAGATATATTAACTATCCCATCCGGTATCCAATGAGATCGTTATTAATCCTTCACGTCGGCAACGTTCCGACAAGATCAGATCACGGGCCGCTCAAGCAGAGTCACGAAGAACGAGTAGTGTCTTTAGCACAAACTGAGGGAGCCAGAGACCTCGTTCTAGGTCCTTGTCGTTGTCATGCTAGACGACTCCCTCTCAGGGTAACCTAATTAAGGCTATCTGACGAATCGACTCCACCTCTTCTGTCACTATGAATTCACATTCCCACTATTGTCAATCAAGAGACACTATTTCGGTCTGTTATTCGGCGGCAATCTTTGTATATTATTCCGGATGAGCAACACTAGGTAATTACGTCCTTGATAGACAGGCTTAGGAACCGAGTTAGCTCTACCAGGACAAGATAGGATGCTCAAATTTATATGGATATTTATGAATTAGAGCTATGCTCGGCCCCACGTGTAGTTGTCTGGTAAACTCTTCTGATAGCATCAAGTCTCCCTAGCTTGTTCCATTCTTCTAACTCCAGCTAGACTTCTTGACCAATATAAGGCATGTACACCACGGACGGGTTAAATACCTACTTCCCTCTCTTAGCAACCTTCTTCTAAGCTCTCATTTGCCGCTCAAGAGATTTCTTGAGTGCCGATGTATCAGATAGAGCTGAATGACACTCTTACGAAGGGTTAGCATAGCAGTGTTCTCAATAGCTTCGCGCCCTTTAGTTGAACGCTCTTGCTATTTATGTCTATTTTCCTTCTAAGTCTTATATAGACTCCGTGAAGACATCTATATCGGGAACCTAGAAATACGTTTCGTTATGGGAGTTTATCATTGCGACGAGATTATTGGTCGATGATTAATATGATGATATCTGTAAGATAAGGATATTGTTGCGCAAGTGATCGGGTACGACTAGGGGCAGGTCACGACGGTCCCATGCGAGAGGAGTTTTCAGCGTCTCCCACTGCCTCTTCTCTATGTAGCGTTACGCATCAGGTTGGTTAAATCAGCATACAGAGCAGCCGAGTGTAAGACTCGATAGAAATTAAGAGCCATTCGAAAGCATTCTTGGCGAATATCAGGTGTTGTCTTTACTCCATCGCAAGAGATCGCAGGATCCCTAAGCTCGAACCTATCCATTCCTCCACCCCGATCTTGACATTCCGATTGGTGTTAGTACAGAAGCTGTTCTAGCCGAAGAGCTGCTCGAAGCCTCCCAAACCCTCTACCTAGGAATGCTTTGATCCTGAGGGCTTCCAGTTGCCACTGAGAATAATATCCTTGGCGTGTCATGTCACGATGTCACGCCCCCTAAATTGAGCCAACCAGTCCATTAAGAGTGCTTCTCTTCCAGTTTTTGGCCCATGGAAGAACGTCGTATACAACCCTCTTTCGAAGACGTTGATATTGTTAAGGAGGAGATTCCTCTTGCTATTGCTCTTGTAGTTCCCGGCAAGGACGTCCTTGAGGCTTGCCTTTGGTAGTTCTAGGCAGTAGGCTCTAATTAGAGCTTTTCTCTCCTCTTGTTGCGGAGAGCGTTAACGTAGATAAGACTTTCCTTGAGACGTATGCTTGTATATGATGAAATGTCCTCTCGAGGCCGCAGGGTTCTGACATTGTCGGCCCTATCTTCTCTGTGGTTTCCCCCCACTAAACTCATGTTCCATAATGAAGAAGTCGAATAGAGAGAAGTTGGTAAAGCTGATCAATTAAGTGTATATTTGAAGCATTACCTACCTAGGTACATGTAGGTTATATGGGAAATGTCCCCATCTAGGTAGGTATTTCAGTCAATTATAAGGCTATCAAAGAACGAGCACCTAGTGGAAGATGAGTTAAGCGATTAGGCTGAGCTAGTACAACATTTGATTTGAAGTTCAAATTCTTGGTCGATATCATCCCGCAAATTTAGTCATACGTTTTCTGCGTGGAATAGCTAACACTACTTTTAGTTCGCTTCCTCCTGTCTAATAGTCTAAGATTCACATGTATATACGTGCCTGTAGACAACTCGTGGCAGCATATGAGGAGGCATTGATACATTTAGAGAAGTGTCTCACCGTAGGGAGATATTACATCGAGTAGCTGCGTCTATAGCATTATTGTCATTCTAGAAATAAATTCCTTATAGTTTAGAAAGCCGAAATAAAGATCTTGATCAGAATAGGGAGTGCATGGAATTCTCACGGCGTAATGCTCTTAGTTTACATAGCTATTACACTGGTATTTTCTCAGCATACATCGTTATTTTAAATCTGGATGATCTAAGTGCCCCTATGTCAATGGAAATTCATATACAAAGTAGACTTTCTTACAGAGAAAATAAACTAAAGACGATATAGTTATATGCCATTTATCCACCCCATCGTCCTTGGAATGAAGCAATGCCATTTACTACTGGTCTACTTATCTGAGCCTCTTTTGATAGTTTACATAGGAGGTACACAAGTTACTCTATTAAGATAAATGTTAATGCGTCATGTAAATGTTACCAGCTTTAACTTTCTAGTGTCAAAGAGCTTCGTAGATAACATTCACAATTTGTCAGTTGTACGCGGTACCTAATCTTCTGTCACAGAATACCTAAGGTACTGCATGGTAACTATAAGAGATAGACGTGTTGTTTGTATGCTCTGGTCTACGGAATTTAGATGAGAATCCGAGACTCATGTTACGTAAATGCCCTATGGCAAATACTATGTGAGTTTTGTATCACCAGTATCTACCTAGGTACCTAGGTCAATAGATCTGTGGTTCACGTGAACAAACGAGCCGCTGGAGTTCGATGCGAGTACCCGACTGCACCCTCCCGCTCTGTACCTTGTAGATAGGATGCGGCGAACTTTGTACACTGTCAATATATGATTCGCTTATTAATATATATATATATCATACTCTACCATGGTCTAGACTGCGTCAGAGGCTACTAAGGCTTCGGTCAGCAGCCAATTCCGGGGGGCAACTTTCAGCGCATCAATATTAACGACTAAATGGGCAAGCTGAAGCCAAGGCGATGCAGAGATAATACTTTATTCAAGAGAAGCTGACTGGCTTTCTGCCACGCGAAGTTGCTGTTTGTGCGGGTGGGTCCTTTTCTAGAGCATATCCTCCGAGTCCCTTGCAGCAAGCTACTTAAGGATGGTGATAAGCTGTCTCAAAGCTACCTAGGAATTGATCTATTCTTCTTAATACCTTATAGATATTTAAGCTTGTTCCAGCCCTACCATATATCCTTAACTGCCTTAGCTATATGTGTCATCTTATTCACAGTGAGATCGAAGATCCGGGTTGATCGATTTCTAAATGCCGGACTATTAGAGGTTCTTCGGGCGCTAAAGCCGAAGTATTAAAGTACCTAGGTACCTGTCCAATGGATCTGCCTTTAGCGAGGCACTAGTGACTATTGACTACCTCCTTCCGAATGTGGGCCAGAGCGGGAGCTTATCAACAGAAATTGCCCCAGTTCGAATTCTTGTCATCTCGTATTGATTCTACTGCAACTTTTACTGGCTCACTTTACTTTCTGACTCGAAACTCGCTCAATCAACCCGAGGGATGCCCACCTACAGTCGTTGATATTGATCTCGATGCAGAGGCGGCTATCTAGCCAACCACCATCAATGCTTATCATGTACTGGAATATGACAAGTCACTTGATGAATCTCTTTGAATGGCGGGCGCTACTTCACACCGGTTGGAATGATACCATTTTTAGAGCTGGCGTCTCGTCCGAAGCGAACCCAACTGATTTCAATTCAATTTTTCTATCCCTCCGTCAGCCCTGGCCGACGCAAAAAGCAATGGTCGGCTCTTCAGCTTCTCTATCTGTGACGCCTGGGCCGTCCCCTCTCGTCCTTCGCGTCTCGCGGAACATCGTAGACTAGATGTAAAGGGTGTTGAGACTCTTGGCCCTGCACTGTTGGTAACCAAAAACTGATATGCTCGCAGGAATTGCGAAGTCAAATCTATGCTATTTTTTCTATAGTCCAAAGACTAGAAGTTATAAGCACGGACAAACAGGTTTGCTTCTAGAGCTGCACTCGTGGCCAACAGTCACGCTCGGCCTGCCACGACTACAGCCACAGAGTCGCTCTCGCAGTTGCCCCTGTTCGATATCATGCAAGTTGGCCTCGCAATTTACACCCTTTCCCAATATTGGGTTGGTCGACCAGCCTCGAGCCACGAGCTACCGTGGGCTAGGCTCCGCGGCCCCTGGCGATTATCTCGCCTTGGAAGCAAACCCCCATTCCCATTGCTACCCACTAACGCACTCTAGCCGGTGCATGCACGCGCACGAAAACCCGTATCAGCAGCCATATGGCGCTACTATCGTTTTTTCAAGTGGGGGGTTTGTTCAACTCTCCTGATATAGAATATCACTTGTCCCGTACTTGGTAGCCTTGTCCGTTATGCCGTGTAATACTTCTCGTTGCTCCGGGCGTCATTTCTCGACCATTCGAGGCGTTGATCAATGTTAGAACTATCGGTTACCAGCGTTGAGACCATTCTCAGCTGACATCTAGTTGCGCCACGATAACTACACGATTTCGCGGCTGCAAGTCGAATTCGCCCTTGAAAATCATGGCGTGGTGAAATTAGAGGCTATAGACCTCGCTGTGCCTCACGTTCCTCTTCGCTCTATTCCTCTCCAAGTCTCCAAAACCTCCTAATCTACTATTTCTGAAGCGAACCGTTCTTTAGCTTCTTAATCTTGCCGCCTTCGTGGGAAGCCATCGTAGGCAGGCGTAGTAGTCATTCCTTTCGATCCCCACGACCTGTTGAGATGGGCTTTCTCAAGTCGTACTTCGCTCCTGGCCATGCCAAGGGCAAGAGAGAAAAGGGTAACGACAAGGAATCGGCCGAAGAGCTCAGAGAGAATATCTTAAATAATGACCCCTTACCGCGACCAGCCACCCTTTTATCTCAAGGCATAGCAGCACCAAGAGTTCCATATGCACCGTCACGGCTACCACAGCCAGAATCACAATCGACGTCACAGCCAACATCGCAACTAGTCTCACAATCGGCATCACAGCCGGTATCGCAACCGGTATCACGTCCACCATCCGTTTACCCAAGTTCGTTGTTTCCCACGGGCGATTTTCGAAATGCTCGAGAAAGCCTGGCCGATGTCAAAGGAGATGTCGTGTGTAGTTGGTTATACCAGCAACAACTGGAAAGGCAATATGCGACTGGCATATTGCCTGGGGAGGGCGTTGTACTAAAGAAGGGTAAGAACAACTATACGTGTTGCCCGCCGCAGCTACGGGATATACCCAATGGCCTGTATGACATGTCGATGCAACTGAACGTTCGGGTTCGTATAAGTCTCCTCTGCTTAAGGTCGAATAGAGCACTAAACATTTTTACAGTGTGCTATGACAGTGAATACCAGGGTAATCAACGTCATTCTTGCCTCTAGGCGAACGACGTATGACTACATCCCCCTTTCTGATAACCTCCGGTTGCAAGTACTTCCGAGTATGCACGATTTGCCGCGATGTCAGAAGCACCATTTTGCTGCGTTCATCCAGGACCTCCAGATTCTAGTCGTGTGGGACGACGAGCCGAAGAAAGTCCTAGCGAGGGCTGACGCCTTAGAAAGGCAACTGATGAAGATGATCTGGGGCCCTGGGGATGAAGAGGATGCACAAGAGGAAGAGAGGGAAGAGAAAGGCGAAAAGGGCCAAGGAATCGAAGTAGACGTCGCAGATGTGGATTTGGAGGCTGCGGGCGAAGCGGAAAAAAGGATGACGAAACTCAGCAGCGCATGCATTGTCGCAGTGACATTGGCCCTTTGCATGTCCTGTATGGGACTTGGCCTGAGGTCTCTAGCCTACGAAATCCAAACCGATGGTTCGTATGTTCGACTAGCACTCATCGCCGTCATCCCGGTCGAAATGTGGGTGGCCATGTTCTTTTTCCAGTCGATGATCACCAATCTCTTCCAAACCTTCGGTCCCATATCTGCCGTCTACAAGAACTCAAGGTTCTACTCTGGCAAACCTCCAAAGCGACTCAACCGGGAGGTCCACAAGCTGCCTCACGTTACTATTCAGATGCCAGTTTACAAGGAGGGCTTGAAGGGTGTCATCATGCCGACAATCCAGTCACTTAAACAGTGTATCTCGACGTACGAGTTGCAAGGTGGTTCCGCCAACATCTTCGTTAACGACGACGGATTACAGCTAATCTCGGAGGAGGAGTCCCGAGCCAGGCGTGAGTTTTACGACGAGTGTAACATTGGCTGGGTCTCTCGGCCGAAACATAACCCCAAGCCGGAAGATGGAAGTCGACCCTTCCTCCGACGCGGCAAGTTTAAGAAGGCATCGAACATGAACTACGCCATGATGGTGAGTAATCGTGTCGAGGACAAGCTGGTTCAGGTCCCTAGGACTCCGGATTGGACTCAGGCAGAAGAACACGCCGCCTATGAGCAATGCCTTACCGATGTCCTTCAGGAGGACGAAGGTCGGACTTGGGCCGAGGGAAATATCCGGATTGGCGACTATATTCTTATCATTGACTCAGATACCCGTGTGCCAGAAGACTGCCTGCTAGATGCTGTCAGCGAGATGGAGCAGTCTCCGCAGGTGGCCATATTACAATTTTCTTCTGGCGTTATGCGGGTGACTACGTCTTTCTTCGAAGGAGGGTGAGTCTAGTATCATTTTCCACAAGGATATGAGGTATCTGTATGCTAATATGTTAATAGCGTCACGTGGTTTACTGACCTCATCTACTCGGCCATCACTTTCGTTGTGGCGAATGGTGATGCTTGCCCCTTCGTCGGCCACAACGCCATTCTGCGGTGGTCTGCCATCCAGGATGCCGCTTCTTATCACGACGAGGACGGCTACGAAAAATTCTGGTCCGAGTCCCACGTATCAGAAGATTTTGACATGGCTCTTCGACTCCAGTGTGCCGGCTATGACCTGAGATTCGCATCTTACACCGGCGACGGCTTCCAGGAAGGTGTATCTCTGACAGTCTACGACGAATTAGCACGGTGGGAGAAGTACGCGTATGGTTGTAACGAGTTGATGTTTCACCCATTCAGGTATTGGCTCACCCGTGGTCCCATCACACCTCTATTTAGAACTTTCTTTTTCTCGAATATTCATCTACCGAAGAAGATCACCATTTGCACCTACATTGGCACGTACTATGCCATCGGAGCCTGTTGGATCCTGACTCTCATGAACTACTTCCTCTCCGGCTGGTTCTTTGGACTATATGACAAGTTCTACATAGACTCGTTCGCGATCTACGTTTCAGTCATTGTTGTTTTCACCGGCTTTGGTAACTTCTCCCTCGCTATCCTGCGGTATCGGCTGAACCAGCAAGGCCTAATAGCGGCTTGTAAGTTTCAACACACCCCATATTCCCTAGCGTACGGAGATAATCCATTAGAGACTGACTATCTACTTGTCGTTAGTCTGGAGCAATATCAAGTGGATCCCGTTGATGACTATCTTCCTAGGCGGCCTGTCGTTGCACGTCTCGCAGGCTTTGCTGAGCCACTTCTTCAGCATCGACATGACCTGGGGCGCGACGGCCAAGGAAGTCGAAGAAGTCAACTTTCTCGAGGAGATCCCACGCTTGTTCCGCCGCTTCAAGGGCACCTTCCTCTGGTGCGCTGCGATGATAGCGCTCATTGTATGCGGTTGTTATGCATTTCCTGTCGAGTGGAGAATCGTGCACCTAGCGTCCATCTGGCCGCTCGCCTGGATCGTCGGGTGCCACTTCTTGCTACCCGTTGTGCTGAACCCAGCACTCATGGTGTTTGCGTGGTGATTTACACGAGGGCTCTTATACGTGGGCACGAGCGTGCAAGACTTGTGCTAATACATACCTTGAAGCGTTTAAGATTTGTAGTATATGAGGGAAATATTTTGCTCTACAGCATTGGCTATCAAAAGGGAGTTATCTATATAGAAGCTGTGAAACATGGAATATTAGGGTTGTACCTAGGTAATGCTGGGATAAAGGGGCTTAATCTACAATTCTTCGAAGGACAATACATAGCGAGAGATCTCTTAGGAGTTTATATTTCACGCCTCGAGCGGAACATAGCGTTGACGACTATGACTAGTTTCGATTCCCTGCGAGCTGAGATGGGCCCGGCTTTGCCTAGGTATATTGGCATGACCGAGAATACGACATGTAGTGCATGTGATAGATACTGTACTATTTATAATTGTTGAGATCTGACGCCTGGCCAGTGGCCATCGAGACTATCTACATAGTTGATAGAGAAAGGGGATTGGGTCGAGAGGAAATCTGAAGGAAATGTCTGTGAACGATCAGATCTGACACGTTTAGGATGGGCGAGATCTATTCGTCCGTTTACCATGTCGTGCGTACGAGCGGTGTGCAAGATAATTCGATGGAAAGCTGAAGCTCTCACACCGTCGGTGTGTCACGACATCTGCAGGTCGAACGAATATAGCAGGTACCCGTGGGTATGTACTTGCGGTCTACTAGAATTCAGTTACCTAAAGGACGAATCATCGCTTACCCCATAACGATGTAGCGCCTAGCCGCAGCGAATTAGTGTCCCCAATTCTAACCCCATTCGCCGGTAGCTCTCCAGGGCTGTCAAGCGGGTACCAACGTACCTACCGCCTGGGATCTGATAAAGACAGTTGCGGTTGCGGTCACGGTATCATCCATTAATCGTCCTAGACTTAATGCATTGGGGTCTACCCGTTCAGGAGTTGTTACCTGGGATCTTGAACTTTTCTATCTCAGCCTCCGATTTCTTATTCAGTGCTTTTTCTTTCCGACATATTATTATTCTTCTTTCGTTCCGCCTTTTCGACTCTTCTCTTCTCTCCTAATCCGGGGTAACTTTCTCCTTTTCGTTTTCTTATCTCTAATCGTGACGTTGGCTGCCCGTCAGCGTTGTCCAAGATGGCACTCTTCGTAGACCTCGACGAAGAAGCAGAGCCACCCCAGGCGCATCGTTACGGCCTGAAGCCCGAGTGGAACGGCGAGCGAGCGAAGCAGCAGCTATCGTCGGGGACGAACGGCTCGGCCCCTACGGATGGTGACGGAGAACAGAGTCAGCCACCCACAGATCGCGAGGCCGAGAACCCCAACGAGCATAATGGGTTGGCGGAGGCTCTCGGATGTTATCCGTAGGCAGACGCAACCTCACTTATGGCATTTCTACTTGCAGATCCTCCCCTTGGCTGTCATACTTCTCGTCTGAGGCCGGGGGAGAGAAAGCTGACTCGACATTGCACCTGCAGTATCGTCATGGCGATCGCCTCGTCCATCGACCTCAACGCCCTTCACAACCTGTCCCGCACTTGTCGTCAGGTCCGCCTGGCCCTCCTGCAGTACCGCACCACCCTTCTTGCGCATACCCTCCACTGCGTCAACGAAGACGTGCCTATCGACCCCGAAGATACCTTCCGATATCGTGCCCGAGCAGGGAACTGGTATTACATGGAAGACGGTCGTACCGGGGACTACAATGGCAAAAGTGGGAGCTGCGCAAGGGATATGGTGGCTGAATGCAGGCGGTGCGGAACGGTTGTCTGCCGAGTAAGCGTCCCCGCGACAAATTAACGCTCGACGCATTGTCTAGAGGGGTATCTGACAGAACGTCTGTGCTAGAACTGCGCGATCAAGCCTCCGGCTCCGGCCGTGCTCCCCGACAGACATCGTAGGCTATGTCTCCCATGTAGCAAAGCTCCACTTGGAAGCCTGGTGAAGCCGCCGTTGCGGCCGGATACAGCAGTGGACGCCGACGAAATGCAGCGGGCGATATGCAACTGCGCTACCGAGGGAGTCTGGCTTTGCCAGCCCTGCGGGAGGAGTATTCGCGGGGCAGACCACGATTACAAGTCGTATGTGGGCCTTTCGTCGTTCGGCTCACTTCCCTTACGTGTGAGCTAACTGCATTGATTAAATACAGCATCTGGAAGTGGCGCAACCAATACGGCGAGGTGCTCGGCGGTCTGGGCACTGGTATTGGTGAAGGCGACCGCGGTGTGATCTGCGGTCGCGAGGCATCGTGCTGCGGTGCTAAAGAGCGGGAACAGGAAACCGACTGCGACGCCGCTGACGCACGCGAGCAGGACGAGCAGCAGAACGGTAACCTGTCACCACACTGGGCCACGCCGTCGCCAACATCCTCGATATCGGGGTCGCCCCCATCCGAGCGTAGGACACCGAGCCCGCAGCTGCGGCCGGGATACGCGCGCCACGAGATCGAGGGCATCGGCGGCGTGGTCAAGACCAAGCTGGTGCGGATTGTGCGCGTGGGCGCCTGTGTCCCCGAGTGGGAGGACGAGAAGAAGAAAGGCGAGATCTTAGGTAGGGAGGTCTCGGACAGGAGTCGTAGTTGGTGTGGGTGGTGCTGGAGGGTCATCCCGGGGAAGAAGGACCGGGAGATACCCGAGACTAACGCCAGCACCGAAATGAATGGGAATTAAAGAGAAGTATCTCTCTCACACATATTTAAGAACATAGTCGATGATCTATACGTATAGGATATATCGCATCTTGGTTCGTCGGGATGGATAAACGAATCAGGGGAGTTGTATGAAAAGGGGGCAAGCATTGAGCAGCATTTGGGGAAGATAGGAGGTCGCTCATGGAAAATATGAATATGAACAGAAAATATAATGTCCTATAGGGTCTTTGGATGAATAAATAACAGTGAGTATTTATGACCATTAGCTGTCAAGAATGATTCAATACAATTAATATCATGCCTTCCTTGCACACTGGTGACCTGGTATATATAGTAATGTGGTTGTAATGTGGTGTGATATATCGTATACTGAAGGAGAAAAGACAATTGCCGAGGCAAACTAACCTGCTCTTCCCTATAGTTCTGTACAAATGCTTTTACTAGAACGTGAGATTTGAACGTATTGGTCCAATAATGATGTTGCTGTTTGCTATGTTCCGAATAGTAGTCTATTGGTCATATGTGTACATTTTATTTAGTCTTGTAATACATAGTTCTCTCCCCCCTTCTTGAACCGTTTCACTCGCTGTGCCGAGTTTTCCTCGAGTTTGCGTGGAAACCCGTTGGTCGTCTGCCTTAGACCTCGACTTTCCTGTACTGAACGGAGCTGGATTTACTATAGAAGTCCCGGCCCCTTACCGTAGATCTCTCTCACCAGAGAAGTGGTTCCCAAACCCGGGGGTTGTCTTTGCGGCAGACAGCTCGCTCAACTATCGCCCTTCCTTATTCTCCTTTCCCCTTCCTCTCCCTCCCTCTCTAATGGAATATACTACCCCCGCAGTAGGTGGAAGAGCAGTAGACCAACGAAGAAGTAGATAAGCAGGACATGCTTATTATAAAGCATCCTTAAGCAGCAGATCCCGCCTCTTCCTCCTATCCTCGCGCGCAGCGGTGCGTATGGGGCCCCAGCGCGCCTTGACGGCATCGAGGCGCGCGCGCTCGCGGCTGCGGTGCTCGGCGGGGGCGCGGCAGCACGCCATGACGAAGATGGGCGCGCACCCGTACTTCTCGGCGAGCCTCAGCACGCTCCACTTCTGCGGGTCCTCGGCGCGCAGGCCTCGCATCTCGTCGACTTGCTCGCGCGTTACGTTGTACTTTTGCGGAGGGCTCTTGAGCTCGGGAGGGAGTTGGTTGCTGCCGGACGAAGAGGAGGAGGACGAGCGTATGAGTTGCGTTAGGTTCGCTTGACGGCGTGGGTCGCTGCGCGGTAGGAATTTGAAGGGTGTGTGGTATACGGATGCCGTGCTGGATGGCGGGTTGAAGATTATTTGCGAGGATTGGGAGAGGGAGGAGGGGAAGAAGGATGGGTGAGGTGCGATCTTTAGGGCGCGCTTTGTTCGGGCGGTGGTTGATTGGTGGCGTCGCGGTATGGATGTTGTCGTCGCTGCTGCTCGAGGGCTGGTTGACAGAGAGGATTTGGCGATGGACCGCAGAAGCGGTTGCATGAGGGATCGTGTCTCCATTCTGGCTATTGTATAGTGGTTCCTCGGATGATGGAGATGTAGACGGAGACACCGAGCAGGAAAGAGAGGTTGGAATTGGTTAATCGGATTTCTGCGTTGTTCCCTCCTCTCCCGTCTCGACTCTGAAGCTCGAGAGTGGGTGGTACTTTGACAACTGCGGACTGGAGATATTGGGTGTAGGTGCTGCAATTTTCGTCGGAAGCTTTTACGGTCCGAGATCCACGTAGTCATGTGACATTAGATAGGTGTGCACAGGTGTCGGTGTGTGTGATATCTCACCTTACGTAAGGTGGTTGTTCAGCTGCTGGTCTGTGTGGCGTCTTAGGTCAGCAGGTAAGACAGCTGGACAGGTACGTACCTCTAACCCCTGACCCCCTGACCCCTAACGGCTTGGACAAAGGGACGGACATCCCGTCGATTGAAGCTCCGACACCCCATCCCTCATCAATTTAATCGACCCTTTTTCGGTCCAATCGAGATGACGACCCCTCATCGACGTGACGTACTACGGCACTTCAGGTCGAGTTTGGTGGTTTCATGTGCCAGACACAGATTTTCGCCAGATTCATCCAATCGATTCAGCCTGCACTCGACTTCTACAATACACAATTGTGTTTACATCTCGATCTTAGGTATCGATGAGTTATGTTCTTGTAAGAGTGTGGGGGGGCATCACACAAGAATATCACAAGATATCGTCGGCATTATTTTATTCTACAGTATTTTGTAAGTCATCTTATTTCCCCATCAAGGGCTTGGATTAAGGGATATCGTTGTATTGTTATTCTGAGTAATCATCCTAGTCGTCAGTGTCTGTAAGTGTCGGTCGGGCTGTGTCAGCATTGTCCTTGTAAGTCAAAGTTGTTGGGCTCAGGTCGTCTCAACTCTTCGTCCTGTCTATTTTCAGCCCGTGAGTAGGATTGCATTGAATTTATGCGATGCGCAGCCGGATCACGAAAAGGGTCCAATGACTGGCCTTCGTCAATCCCTTTGACACTCTTCCCGGTTCACTTCCAGTTTCGACGTGATGTGCCTTAAGGGATCGTTTAATATCATTGAGGAAGTCAGAACCTTAAAAATCATTTACATTGGACACAATTGTACATGTAGTCGATCGAATGTTGTGTAATACATAGTACAGTACAGTATTAACTTGCCCCCATTCCTGATCTCGAAGATCATTGGGGTCTGTCACCACCAGTGACGTCGCAAGTCCCGGGCCCCTCTCTCTCTCTCTCCCCTTTTCTTCCTTTTCTAGAACTAACGACAACAATACGCGGCCTGTTTCCCGATATCATCCATCCTGTTTCTTTTTCTATCTGTGTTTACGTGACACCATATCACTTTCCACATTTTCAATGCCCAAGTAAGAAATTTGCTCTCCCTAAGCGAGTTGAAGAAAATTCGGATTTATTGGCCTTGTTGTCTTACATAGTACACGAACGAACCCGAACCCTTGAATGTGCTAAGTGGCTCAGCAAGTTACTTGGAGCAAAAAGCAAGCTGAGGCAAGCAAGCAAAGCACGCGCTGTTCCTACATTGGAATCTGATCGTTGCTATTATATGATCCTTGGCTTTTAATAATCAAGGCATCCAACTTGGCTGCTTGGATATCTCGTCCTTCTTTTCCCTCCCTTTCCCTTCCCTCTTCTTAGCATCGAATAGTGTGTCCAAGGGTTTATTTTCGGCCTCAATTAATTACCGGCCGCCCCGTCCGCTCCTAGTCTACCAACGGCTGCTATTATTCTACACTATCGTCGTCATCCTCGACTCTTAGGACACTTGTTAACCACGATCCGTCAACCAGCGTCATCAATCTATACCGCAATACTAAACCGCTGATCGTCGCTGCTCATCATCTGGTTACTCCTCTTCTGGACCTGGCCTTACGTATTTGGACAAGACGATCGTCAACAGGGTCTCCAGACTCCTACCTTCTACCCCGAATTGCACACTTGCATCTTCTTGCATCGTGCCGTACCGTACTTATTCATCTGGCCCATCCACTTGCACTTACACCGACGCCTACATCTGCAGTCGTACCCGCAGTCGCAGTCTCAGCCGCAGCAGGAACAGCAGCAGGCAGGTAGACGCAATATACTCTCCTACCGTAGGAGTGAGAAGAGAATCGAATTGTCTGGTTGAACTTGACCAATTCGAGATTGTTTCTTTCCCAGAGCGCGTGGGTCGACGGAGGGTGAGTGCCAATCTATATTGAAATACCCCGATAATTTATTTTACGCGGGAATAGCAGATTGGAGTTGTCTCTACTCGAGTCATAGGGTCTCATAGAGTCTCTCCCCTTCTATTTTGCCAGACATCAGATCCCACCCCCTTCGACTACTACAACAACAACATTGTGCTACCTCGACTACGAGTCAAGGAGTTCTGTCCAACATTTGTGTTTTGTTGGCGTAATAACTCGGTTATTTTTGGTCTCGTGCTGATAATTCTCTTGGCGTTTTCTAGAAGATTAATATCACTCACTGGACGTTGCCCGTTAATCACCCCATTCTAAACCTCGACCTATTCCGCCACTATGACTCTTGCACCAGCAGTTTCTATAAAGGAAAGTCGGGAGAAGAGCTCGACTTCCGAATTGGGGGAGAAGAACCAATCTACGACAGGTGACTCGACTTCAACTATTACAGAACCTAACGAGAAGGGCAAGGATATGGAAAGCGATACCACGAAGACCGATCCAAAGTCGAAGAAGCGTAGTTTATTTGGCTTTGGGAAGAAGAAGGTCGACTCTAAATCCGTTGCTAAATCTCCCACGAAATCCCCTTCCGGACTGCCGAGTCCACCTACGAAACATGTATCTCAACCATCAACGAAACGGTCGACTACCGGTTCACCTATTTCAGCCGGTAGCCCTATCATGACGCCATCTTCGCCTGGCCGGGGCCTATACTCTTCATCCCCTCGACTAAGCTCTCCTGCTGGTTCTCAGATCTTCGAACGAGATGTTCAGGAGAGCACCACCGTTATACCCAATTCACCCGCCATCCCATCTCACATCCAGACCGAAAACTACATCCCTCCCGTTCTCGACGCATCTTCCGAAGCTATTACGGACGACCGCTTAAACCCAGACTCCGTCGAGATCGTCACCCACAACCTACACCAACCCGCGAGTGTGACTGTGACTGGCGCCTCTCCATATGACAGCGTTTCCGGTTCATGGGCTGAAGACCTAACTGCATTCTCCGACAAGGAAGATGCTGCTTCAAATTACGGCTCACTTGACTCTGCCGATGTCAGACGTCTCAGCTTCATATCATTCGCAGACGTCGTTCAGGCGGAACAGGTACCTCCTAACAGCAGTCGTGATTCAATGCACCTCGCTGGCTTGACTTCGATTGGATCGAGAGGGGTCAACCGCTCACCGTCCCCCATAAGATCGCCAGTATCTTCTCAGGGACCGGAGACATCGCCACCGAATAGCATCTCGGGATCCATCAAGGGATTGAGCATGTCTCCTGTAAGGAAACCACTCGGAAGCCCCATCTCGGCAGAGCACAGCCTGTCGGTGAGCGGAGATCTTAATATAGAGACCATGTCGCAAGCCCTGAGACGTACCGGTAGCACCGACCTCAGCATTGCTCGTAGTCATCCCGTCAGCCCTATCGAGGGCCCCTCGCGCTAATCGAGCGAGCACACTTACAACTATCTTCCGTAACTCGAAGGGACAGCAACCTAAGAGATTGCGACATGTTTAAGGGTTATGCCTCTTGGCAACCTCCAATTTTGGCGGCTTCAGTTACATTGTGATTTTTTGAAACTGCGAAACTCATGGATACCGTTTGATACTTTTCCGGCAGGGCAGAGAGAGGGAGACAGAGTTTGGGCAAATGGAGTTGGCAGATATTGCGGTTTAGGGCACAAGGCATATTGTTTTTTGTTTCTTCTGATACGAAACCGCACGGGAGGAGGGGAAGATACCATTCTCGATTGAGATCATTCTCGTTACCACATACGATACCAGAACTATGCTGGGAATTTTTAAGGGGGGCACGGCGGTGACGGGGTCGGATTATTACGGGCGCTGTTCGATTCCTGGCAGGCAAGGGCGGGAGGGAGGGAGCGGCGGCGAGGTCCTGTTCGCTTTCCTTCCGAGTTATATGCCTCCCCAATCGAGCGTTTAGCAGATGTAACAGCACAATGGAATATGCTGCAACATTGGTATACTACTTTGCTCTGGGTTGACTCGTACAATTAGCCTGTGTTTTTTGCCTTGCCCTCACATGTTTAGGGAACTTTTGTTCCATCATGCCGACTCTACGTACATATGTATGTATGTATGTATCTACATACATATACATTGCAGGTTCCCCTTGCATGATGCCCGTCCACTGGAAAACGAAGCTATTGACTTCGAACCGACGGTGCTGGCCGCATCTGGAACTACCAATCATGGATATATGCAACCGAGGCCAGGGAGATAGATGGTTTGTTTAGCAGATCCGGAAAGGTCCAGGTCGCTGTAGAGAGAGACCCTGAAGAGATCTACCTTATTCAGCTCGACTACCGTACGTTAGTCATGTCCACCTAATCAATGACTTAACCTTCTATGTCGTAGTGAAATATTCCCTAGGAGTCCCCCTCACTGCAGAGTCGGTATGTCCGTGACGTTTTATCACCCTGCCGCCGTATCCTATCCTATCCTATGAGCACAGATGGGCAGATGGGCAGAGACGGGCAGGTGACGTGCATTACGGTGGTCTATTTGACCGAGATAGGTGTATTAAAGCATCACGTGGTTCAAGGCATTCATACATACGTGCATACTATACTCACAAGAGCTACTGCCCAGGTTGGTTGGCTGGCATGGTTCGAGTCTCTTAAAGAGTCTTTCTTCGGTCGTCTGCTCCTATAGCCCAGGAATACGTAATCTATAGCCAGGCTCTGATTCCTTCTCACCTTCGACATGTGGGGGCTTTTCTTAAAGCCGGAAGCTCCGTGACAGCATAACTCAGTCTCATTTCATGATATCCCTTTTTTTTGTCCTTTGCTTACTTTTCTAGTGTAAGGACAAGATGAACGGCTATTCCCAACGTTTCATAGATGGATCGTCCCCGGATCTTCTTTCTGGTCTATTTTCTGCTGACGATCTAACTATCCCCTTTTTCCTTCTTCTCCATTTCTTCACCAACTAGCACCCGCCTGCGTCTGGTGGCTTTTTCGGTGGCTGCCTAATGCAGCAGCTTAGCGTGCTGTAGACAGGCACGGCTTTACTTAAGGAGGTTAGATGGAAGAGATGGGCTCGAAATAGGGCAGTGGGCAGTGGGCAGTGGGGGAGGAGACTACGGAAGATACCTCTGTAGATGCGAGATAAAGGATACCTTAATTGGATAGGGTCTCCCTTATTCCGTACGAGTCTACACACCTACAGTACTTCCCTAGTTTCGACCGATGTTGCTATGGGTATCGATCGATGCTTGGTTTTTCGTCTCCGGTGCCAATCCGCGGCATCGAGGATAGTAGTTACGGATCAATCGTACGCACATATCACATTGGACGATATACCCCTGAACACAAGGTTGGCCTGCCCACCCGTGCATACCTAGGTACTCTTAGGTATGTAATCAAAATCGTGGCTTCGGCTGATCACTGCGGAACGGACCATTTCAACTTTCTTTTGGGCAAGGACCAGGTAACCTTGGGAAATGGGTTTCGTATTTCCCAATTTGCCTTGGTAGCCTTGATTAGTATTTACAAAAAGCCATAGGTAATATGCTCTGGAGGTTGATCTTCAGGATCGGAAGCCCGGATGTCGACAGCATGTTCGGCAAATTGTACGAGGTATATATGTAACGTAGAGATGATCCCAGAAACCTGCCTAGATAGCCTAAGGAGGTGGTATCTATATGACTACACACATGCATATACCACAGGCCCGGCTTGATATGAAATCGTATGCAAGTGTGTGCGTACAGGTTTCATGGAACCAACGTAAGGGATCCGGGAAGCTGGATAGGGCAGCACAAAGACGGGCACGTTGTGGAGGTCGCAGAGCGCAATAGAGTGGTGACATTTATCGGTCACACCTCAAACGCGAGGCGTCAGCTCCATGATAGGCTCGTCGAACTCGACAATGAGAAACATGCATATCCTTCGCCAATTTCACTATTGACGGGACGTGTGCCGCAGTGCCTGTGACGAAACTAGGCTTGTTACCCGATCAAGATGGCCTTTCCAGGGCAGCCGTCCCGGTACTAGGCAATTCTCTATCGGAAATCAACCGAGGAAGCAAGATTCGAGACGGCGCGGTCTGATATCATATCAAGAAAGCCTCGTCTTCGAGACACGGGTTCCCCAAAATTGCTGTCCCCCCACACACGACCGCCCTGAAGGATGTGAAAAAGGAATTTTGCTTATCGTTCTGAAGCCTCCCTACCAAACTGCCCAGTCAGGTCGGCGTACGAGCCCGGTCATTAGTTGAATGTGAGGCTTCACTTATCTCTTGTCTTCTCTTCACATGCATCGTGGTTCGTCGAAAGTGACCATCAGAACATTTCGTCCCGTGTAACCTATATCACATTTGCCCTGTCATCAAATCAGCATCAGGCCATACCCAGCACTGCATCCATACTTCCAGGGCGTCCCGGCAGCCCTTTTTGTCAAAGCCACGGCTTTTACCGCCCGCGCGAGATGGGCCCAAGTACCGAAGGATCGCTATTACCACGGCGGGCGGTCATTATTAGAAAGCCTCTAATGGTAACCTGATCACAGCCGTATGTATGGTAATATTGCGTTACCTCCGATACCAAGGGAGAGAGAGGGTCCTATTCGTCCATCCTTTCCTCTCGTATATCCTCTTTGTAGCCTCACCGCTTGGCGGGGCTCTAGTAATACCGAGAATAATAAGACATGCCGCATGGGACCATGGAAAATCAAGCGATTACCATGTTCTGTTTTGTTTTGTTACGATCCCGCGTCGGCTCCGTCGGCGAGTAACAAGTTACAAGTTACTTCATTTATTGTACGGTACGGTGTTAGATGTTGGTTCGACTCGACTAAAAATAAAGAATGGCGCCAGTGCTCCAGAGCTTGTTACTGGGTACTACTGGGCTGTAACTGGGTTTAGTGTAACTTAAGTCGCAGCAAGAGCCTTCCTTCCCACCTATCTTACAGGCGTCCCTAGCACCAATATCAGCCGAAGGAAGGGCTATGGAAGCTTGTCCGTAGAATTGACTTTCTGTCTCGTACGGTGCAGGTGCAGGTTGCAGGTGCAGGTACAGGTACAGTCGCAAGCTTTATTTGCTCAAATAACAATTTAATCCATACTTTTTCTGTCATTCTCCAGCTCTCCATCTTCAACGTTCCATTGTATTGCTGTACGTACGTGCTACCGTTGACCGCAGTTTGCATCTGAGACAATCATCTTCTACATCTATCTATCATTTTAGAGCTAAGGTACCTGCGGGAAACACATCTTCCTTATTTGTCGTCGCACCTCTCTCCAAAATTGCCTAGCCGGTAGCTTGCCGTCTCGACCTTGAACCTGGACCGGGTTCACCCAATCGTCGCGCCTCAATGGTTCAGGACAAGCAGTGGTCCTGCAGATAATACTCCGACCTTCGCTGCGCAAATCCAGAAGCTCCAGAACCACCCCAGATAACCCCAAGAACACCCAAGCGGCCTTGCCTTTCCTGCATAGCCCTAACCACCTTATTGACCATCTTCTGAACTGCCTAACGAGCGAGCAGCGAGTAAAACGATAGACTGCGCCCTCCGCTGTGCCCTCCTGACCGTCCTCCAATGCGTGCCGAACCCGGCAAACGGCCAACCTCGAACCACTCGACGGCTTGCCCACACCTCAATTAACCATTTTCTGAAAGCTGACCGGCTCCCGTAATCCCTGACCCTCAACTATTCCACGTGCCATATGGGGTACCACCTAGGCGGGAGAGTCTAAGGATAGTCGCACGATATTATGATAATATCTGCGAGAAAACACACACTTGCTGGATCCCTTGGAAAGCCCGCGTTGCGGACACTCGACTCGACGAAACTGCGTACGCTGCCCTACTGCCATGCGCCGACCTTCCTCCCAACCTGCATAGCTTGTCCTTGCTCTCAGCAATCACGGTATCCTTCTAGAATGACCATTCCCCGATGGCAGCTGGCGAACGAATCATCTTCCGCCCGCGCTTTATGACAGACGACCTTCCTATGCAATTCTGGCTCGCGGCATCTTGCTGGTGAGAAGAGGTGGATGGCCGCTACAACCACGCATGTAACCCAAAGGTACCGCAGCATTAATCCTTCCCTTCTGCGCGAGACTGGCACAGCATTCGATGCTCGATTTTACCCGTCTCGATGCATTCGAAACAACGGATTCGCGGAATCTCCCCTCCACCGCCCGAGGTGGAGGCGGAAACTCATAGTGACCACATCGACAACCTCGCAGACTGGTCGATAGCTACCGCGGGAGACACGCTGCCACCGAGCGCAGAATGGGTGGCCAGTACTAATGCGCGCACCAATTTCAGGACCAATGTCAACATGCAACAGACCACTATACGAACAGTTACACCTGAACCGGGCGAGAACGGCCACGCTGTGGACGCAAATACCATCGCACAAACGACCCGGGGCTTTGGTACTGTCTCTCCCCAGCAGAGTTCGCCTAGATCCATCCCTGGCGGCGAGAGGAGAAGACAAGGCATGGTTTTTAACGATGCATTTGGCGAATCCTTCGACAGCACCTCCTCTAGTCCGCCGTCGCAGCACCAAAAGGCCCTCAGACCACGTACGCACACGATGGACGGCGCGCTTGCGCTACGACAACAGAGCGCCGCTGTTGCAGCTGATAGCCGGCATAGGGTGGGATCATTCTCGTCTTCAGGCTCTCAACCATTTATAGATGTTGACGTTCGCACTCCGCCGACTGTGCTCGAATCGGTTGGCTACCCATCTGTTGCACCGACGAGGCCTCCAGATCTAAAAATACCCATATCGTCAAGCAAGGACAAAAGATCCGCCAACCGGCGCCTGATCAAACGCGTCTCTTCCCGTCCTACATCTCCTCTAGTATCTCCACCACCCTCCGTGGATTCACTTCCACTTCCGATACCTACCACCGATGCGAACAAGATCCTTTTACTGATGAAAACTCTCTGTGGCCGTATGAGGGGAGAGGTGGAATATCAAAGTGAACAGAATGGCCCCTGGTATTCTGGGATATGCTATATCGACGAAGATCGGGGGAGTTTATTATTTGACTCTGGATCGAACGGCCCCTTTCACATTCCCGTTGTTGCAGACCTTCGGGGCTGCAGGGTTTTACCCGTTGATTACCCAGATGACAAAGGGAAATGTCTAGAGATTTTAAACAATAAGATGGGCGTCGAGCTTCTACTGCGACCCCTCATACCCGAAGAATTCGATCTATGGCTCGCTAGCTTACTCTGCTGGCAACAACTACGTCCCAGCGCAGTGAGATTCGCCAACGGCAGAAGCGCTAATTCGCCAGGCTCTGGTCGGTCAGAAATGAGAAGGCGAGGATCTTTAGCAGCTACTGGTTCGTCTTCGAAAGACGCTGCCATCATCAAAGTTGGTAAGGTGATGCTTTGGGACAAAGGCACTGCCACGTCACCGCGCGCTATAGTGAAGCGACCGTCTACCCGAGATCTCCGATCTGGCTTAACGTCGTGGAGGAGAGTGTCCTGCATCCTGCAAGATAATGGCGAATTCAAGCTCATGACAGAAAACGACGTGGCGGTACTTTCGGTCATCGAGTTATCACAACTATCCCGCTGTGCCATACAGCAACTCGATAGATCCGTTCTAGACGAAGAATACTGTATTGCGATCTTCCCGATATATTCGTCTACCTCCAAACAACTTTCGGTATTCCGACCCGTGTACCTTGCTCTAGACTCCAGGGTCCTCTTCGAGGTTTGGTTCGTTCTCTTACGAGCTTTCGCCGTCCCGGATCTATATGGTCTCGAAACATCTTCAGATCAAGTAGCTGAGATACGAGAATTCGACAAAGAATTCGAAGGACAACTCTTTCGCTTAGAGAAGACGATTCAGATCAGGGTCACAGAAGCGAAAATAAAGAAGCCGATCCCGCTCCCCGAACACCACGACCGTCACTCTAAAGATCGAGATCCTTTAACCGGGAACTACCTTGCGGAGGTAATCCTAGACGGGGAAGTTCGGTCCCGTACAACGACGCAGGCAGACACAAAGAACCCATTTTGGCGTGAATTTACTCAGTTCACCGAGCTACCTACGTCGTTACCATATCTATCTGTTATCTTGAAACGAGTTGAAGGGAATCTAGAAAGTTTTAGTCACCAGCTACAGGCGTCTCTAGGTCTCCCCAAAACTGGTAATCTAACGGAAGTCCTCTGTGGGTCGGTAGATATACCGTTAGATAAGTTAGAACGGGCAAAGGATCACGAACAATGGTTTCAAGTTTGCGACGAGAAACAGGACTCCATTGGGAGCATGTTCGTCAAAGTTAACCACGATGAGCTGGTGGTTCTCGGAGCAAAGGACTACGAGCCATTGTCTGAACTTCTCCACAAGTTCAGTGTTGGGTTGACAAGCCAGATTGCCTCAGCTATACCCTCCGCCATGCGCCGACTTGCAGAGCTGTTCTTGAACATCTTCCAGGTATCGGGGAGCTCCAGTGAATGGCTCATGGCGCTTGTCGAGGAAGAAATCGATGGCATCGGAAGTCAGAGCAGCGTAAAGAGACTGCGCTTCAGCCGGCGTCTAAAGTCTAACGAATCTTCGAATTCTGCGAGCGACCGGGATCAGCTCGTTCGCGAGATGAAGTCCCTTACCGGGGAAGCAAATCTACTGTTTCGAGGCAACTCACTTTTCACCCAGGCTTTAGAATTCCACATGCGGCGCCTCGGCAAGGAATTCCTGGAAGAGATCCTAGCGGATAAGATTTTCGAGATCAACGAGCTCAATCCGGATTGCGAGGTCGACCCGAGCAGGATTCAACACGGAGACGAGATACAGCAACATTGGAGCCAATTGATACAACTGACGACTGAAGTGTGGGAGTGTATTGCCGACTCCTCAACGAAACTGCCGCTTGAGCTCCGGCAAATTCTTAAATACGTTCGAGCCGTCGCGGAAGATCGATATGGTGACTTCCTTCGTATTGTCAACTACACAAGCGTCTCGGGATTTCTGTTTCTTCGCTTCATTTGTCCAGCAATCTTGAACCCCAAGCTCTTCGGGCTCTTGCGAGATAATCCACGAACCCGAGCTCAGCGGACGCTAACGCTCATTGCAAAGGGTCTCCAGGCCTTGGCGAACCTATCCACCTTCGGCAAAAAAGAGAGTTGGATGGAGCCTATGAATAAGTTCTTGACCATTCACAGGCAGCCATTTAAAGATTATATCGACCAGATGTGCTCGATACCGACTGAACGCAGCATCGTGTCCGTTCCCGCCTCGTACTCAACTCCAGTTGCAATTTCCGGTCGCTTATCTCCAATATCACGAGAAGGCTTTCCCTCCCTACCGTACCTAATCGACTATCCTAGAAACTACGCAGCCTTAGTCAAACTTTGGCTTGAGTCAAGTCACAGATCGTCCTTTTCGGATCCCTCGGACTTCGATGCTGAACTGGCTGAATTCCACACACTTTGCGTAAACCTACAAAGGCGCTCTGACGAGTGCCTCGCTAGGATAGAGGCACTCCGTGCGGCAGAGAACGACTCAGTCATTACGGAAGACTTGGTCGAGACCCTCGAAAAGACGGCACTCATGGATTCGGTTAACCTGACATACGGGAACCAAGCAGCATGGACAGAAAACGACCCATATCGCCCGCCCGGTTCATCTGGTAGCGAGCAAGACACTGGAGATCGATCGGCATTCCGGAACTTCGGTCGAGAGGGGAGGACGCTTCGTCAAACATCGGACAGTATAGACATGTCAAATCCGATAGGAACGATACGAGCAAAGGCTGGGCACGTGAGGAATCCCAGGGGCTTCCTACACAGCCTGATCGGTAAGAGGGAGAAGGGAAAAGAGTCGGCCGGTTCACCGTCAACGGTACGAGAGAAGAGCAGGGATAAAGAGGAGAAAGGAAGCAGGAGCATCCTCGGAAGCTTTTCAGAATCTTGGCAGAGCGACGCGAGCTCGAGGCACTAGTTATGCCTTAACTCTGTTGAACGGTTCCGATCCTCCAACTCACAAGCCCCATCGCAGCAGAAGGGGCTTAAGCGTTCCCGGACCCGATTAACGAAACAGCGGCCATCCACTCCACGAGCAGAGAGGTTAGCCGCTATTTTAGGGTTGAGATGAAAGAGGCCGGTCGAGATATTATCCATCATATAACAGCCCAGACACAAATTACAAAATAGACTGTAGGGCCCAGAAGATGGCGCCCCATCGAGGACACTGGGCGCGGGCGGGTTTCATTCAGAGACTTTTATCATACTTATCCACCACCCCCCAAGGGCAGGCAGAGTTTTGTTCCGCATTTTCAAAACGGGTTTGGTTTGGTAGAAGGGGAGGGAAGGAAGGAAAGAGAAAAAAACCAGGAGAGGCTTTTTCTTGACCGAGAGAAGCAAGATCGGGATTCTGGTCTTGCACGCTCTTATTATTATTACTTTACTTATACATGACACTGAGCATCTTGACGAACCATATCCACATATATCATATATGGCGCGGAGTGAACGAGCAAAAACTTTTATGTACGACGGACAGAAAGGGAGAGGCAGGGAGAGACCAAAAGTCGATAGAGATGAAATAGCGATAACGATGCCTTTAAAAAGGAGGTGATTGGGGGGCTAGTTCTCCTATCTACCATACTCACAAATCTTGCGCTACGCTTATGTTTAGGTGAATGTTACTTGATGTATTACGTTGCGTTGATAGTCAGAGCGAATCATCAGAGGGAAAAAAGGAAGGACAAAAGACACTGCTTGTGAGATCATATCTTGAACTGCGATGTATTTTTTATATTTTTGCTTTCTTTATCGTTAAAAGGTCCGCAAGCCGTTACCTAACCGCCTGTCATCTTCGCAAAGCCTAAGCCTAAACCTATGCTGAACCGAGGACAGTGACTGGTGATAATGTTGTCTTCCTCTAGGCGCGATGCTCTAATCCATGTGTAAACTCGAGGTTAGGCGGGTAAGGCCCAATACCTAAGCCGAAGACTGACTGACTTCCTTTCCTTTCCTATGCTTCCGCAGTTGTTGATCATGCGCGGGACTCGTTATCCTCATTGCTCCCTTTCCCTCCTTTTTTCTCTCCCCATGGAGCTCCAACCAAACGCCTAGAGATTGTCACTCTTTCCGTTCCATTCCCTTTTATTCTCCTTTCTTCAACTCAACTCATTCCATTCGCCTCCCTCCTTTTCTTCTCTCAACCTATCCATTCTCACCTATCCTATTAGCAACCCCCCCCCTATTTTTTCAATCGAAAAACTTCTTATACGCCGCCTTCTCCTTGGCCAAGCGCGCCGCGGCCTGCTTCTTGACGGCGTCGAGCTCCTTGGCGACAGCAGCGTCACTAGGGACCAGCTTCTTGGCCTGCTCGAGGGCGTCGATGGCGCCGTCCTCGTCGCGCAGCTTGACGAGCGCCACGCCGCGGCGGTACAGCGCCTTGGCCTTCTCGGCGTCCGAGATGCTAGCGACGGCCAGCGCCGCTGCTGCGCTGCGCTCCGCGTCGTCCCAGGCTTCGAGCTTGAGGTTCAGGAGCGCCGAGTTGCAGTTCAGCGTGAAGCGCAGGGCGTCGAGCTTGCCGCGCAGGTCTGCTTCGTCGTCTTTGATGTCGGGTTCTTCGTTCAGGTACCGCAGACCTTTTTGGTACTTCTCTAGCCCCACGAGCAGGTCGCCGGCCTTGAAGGCCTTGTTGCCGAAGTCCTTGCAGGCGCCGGCTATCTCAAGCACGCGCGACGCGGAGAGTGGCTGTTCGGTGGAGTCGTCCTCGGGGAAGTCTTCGTATTTGTCGCCGTAGGCGTCCGCGGCCTTCATGTCGGACGCGACGTTGGCGGCGCCCGATAGCTCGCCGCTGTCGGCGATGACGGCCGGGCTGGCGGGCTTGTCGTTTTGCGTGTGCAGGTTCTCGATCTGTCGCACGATGGACTTGCCTGACTTGACCTCGCCGAAGACCACGTGCTTGCCGTCTAGGTGGGGCGTGGGGACGGTGGTGATGAAGAATTGGGAGCCGTTCGTGCCTGGTTTTTGGGGGGTTAATCGTCAGCGACTTATTTATACATATGTAGCCTAAATCAAGTGACTAATAAAAACATACCAGGTCCAGCATTAGCCATGCTAAGCAGGAAGGGGCGCTCGTGCTTGAGGTCGAAGTTCTCGTCCTCGAACTTGGCGCCGTAGATGCTCTCGCCGCCGGTGCCGTCGCCGGCAGTAAAGTCACCGCCCTGGACCATGAACTGCTTGATGACGCGGTGGAAGGCGCTGCCCTTGTAGTGGAGGGGCTTGCCAGCCTTGCCCAGGCCCTTCTCGCCCGTGCATAGCGCGCGGAAGTTCTCGGCCGTCTTGGGCACCACGTCGTCGTATAGCTCGAACGTGATACGGCCCGCGGGCTTGGACCCGATGGTCACGTCGAAGAAGACGTAGCTACGCTTCTTGGGTTCTTCGGTAGAGGCCATTGTTACGGTTTTGGTATGAATTACGACTTGTGGTGAGTGGTGATGAAGTGAGGCTACGGGGAGAGAAGTGGAATGTGGTTTGAGGAGATATTTCAAGTCGGCGAAGAAGATTTATGACAAAATGTGAAAAGGTGTAGGATTGGAAAGTGAAGTGAGATTGTGGAGGAAACGGCGGGACACGAGATGTTTGCGGCGGCAGGAACAATTGGAATGCAACGGTAGGTACCCAGCCGCATGGACCCTTAATACGGCAAGAGAAGCAGTTGGAAGGTGAAGCTTTTCTTCGCAGTGGAAGCTTCTAGGTGAATGCCAATCGCGGGGCTACGCGGGGTTCCACTGTTGCAGGGAGGACCTTCGTAGCTTCGGCCAATCATGACATATCCCTTTCCTGATAGGGCTGGGCTAAGGCTCATTCTCTCAAGACTACTACCTATTTATTGTAGGTAGGTATTATCGTGCTTCATGGTATAAGAGGGATATGAATCTTCAATGAATTATACATATAAAATCTATTTTATAGGCAATGGCTCTTAGGATGAGTAGGTACGCGGTGTTTATTTTCAAAGTGCGGTCGAAATGTACACTGGGGCGGTGTATTATAGGCACGTTCATTCATAGGTAATTTTTTAGCTCTATACTCTGATTGATACTAAGACGCATCAAATATTACACTCAGTGAAACTTCGAAAGGGTACTCTTATGAATAAAAAACGAAGCATGTTATAGGAGACTGTGTTCAGCAACTTAGCTGCCCAGTTCGTCCTTTTCGTACGTTGCTTCAAATTTATCAGATCTGCATTTGTGATGAAATACGGACTTAGTAATACACGGAAGGCAACTTGAATCAGTATGTAACAAGATAACAGACTTGTAATGAATCAAAACTGTCTAGGCAAATCGTATCCCTTACGTGCGTTATCAACTAAGTCATTGTCTCTAGTTACTATGAAATTCCACATCTGTAAATCAACCGGCCGTAAACGCTAGGGGTTGATTGTTAAAGTCAGGGAAAGGGAAGACAAAGGCAACACCCGAGACTCACTCCAGTTGATTTGCTTCCATATAATCTGTAATCTAGCAATTCCTTCATTTCTGATGTTGAGACTAAAATATGGCCCTCTGACAGTACATCAAATAAAGAAAGCCAAGGTCTAGTGACACTAGTCCTACCTAGATGATAGAGATTGTGACTCTAACATGCCAATGTTATCTCTGTAAAGTAGACGAGATATGTATCTGTAATTAAAGTGTATTCTCATTATCCTGTAATAGTCTCTTCTCAAGTTATATCGTGACACTCGTATAGACCTCCAGATTTAATAGCCTTATCATGACCAGCTGAATATGAAATTTCCTAAAGACTTTCAAATGCATAGCAGATATATTGTAACTATTATGAACTCACATGATAGATTCGTCCGTCCTACCATCCACCCTACGTCCCGCAAAGTCTCGTTACGCATGTAACCCTTGTGATACACCCCAAGCGTCAGTGACTGGTCTCGAGGTTTCTCTCCAAGATAAGAGTGAAGCAAGCCTATACCACTCATTCGTAGAACATGGTTTTCTAACTGTCACCATGCTACCTAGGTGTACTCTCAGGCAAGCCACACGCCACAGCTATCCACACGTGGGCCGTTAACACGTTTCTCTTTGTCGATTTACTTATCAAAGTCAATATTGATATCGGATGCGTTTGTGTATTCGTGCAGGGTCGAACAAAGGTCTAGCCTTGATTTATATCACTTTCGAGTTGGTTCGTGACCGGTAGACAAAGACATTCATGCACCTCAGTAGCATTGTTGTTCCGCGTGATGCTAAGCAACAGTGAAAGTGTGGTTCCCTAAGGAGTGAGGCCTCAACGAATTATTTGACACATGTGGTATTCCCATTGGAGATCGGTGGCGCATTGTGGCTATCACTTGCCCTATCGATATCTAATCGCTGCCGAATCCATATGGCGATGCAGGGATTCAGGGGGTTATGGAGGGCGTAAGTACCTGACGAATACATCTGTAGTAAGGGCGATCAAGGGCAACTAAAAATAGAGATGATTGGCTGTTACATGCTACTTGACGCAATTTGTACCTAGCATCCAGGTTCCTACTAACAGATAAACTTGCTAGCTAAGTTACATGCTAAGGCCCAAAGATCTCCAAGGCCAGACACAGCCCCCACCGTTGTCGCAATCCTATCCCTCATCTTCCTCTGCACATCAACCAGGCGCAGCAGCTGGACTTCCTACACTTGTCCTCTCTGGATAGTCTCAGTCTCTTTATGGTATGGAGGGTCAATTGACGGTGTATTCTATTTGTTATTAGCATTCTTCACCTCTCCTTCTGTCTTTTACTACCCACCTTCATTCAGTCACACGGTCGTTTGGCATACATAAAATACAGTGCGCGCTCTATCTTCTCTCCTTCATCTATGATCTTAGTGCATTTGAATCTTCGACCGCATCCCTTCCGCCGACGTGCTATGCGCATCGGCAACTTATTCTCTTCTCGATGTACCATCTCCGCCGCCTAACCATCGTCGCCCTCGTCATCACTATCGTGGTATTCCTCGCTACCTTCCTACCTCGAGTTCTCAATCCCGTCCCGCCTAGCAAAGAAAAGCGGGAGGCTGACCAGGCATGGATCAATACATCCCCGTATTGGCTTGATCGTCAAGCATGCCGCTGGTTTAGCCTTTGCGGCTTAATGCACGTCAAGTCCGATCCTCCAGCGAAACCAAAGAATAAGGATGACGGTCACAGACATGACTTGAGGCATATCCTGGGGGATGAATCGGTGACTGGACCAACAGGAGGGAGTGAAAGAAACAAAGGGCAACTAAGAGGGATTCCAGACTACGTGTTGAACTATGCTCCTCTAGTTCACCTCTACTCGCAAGAATTCTTCTGGCCCTCTGATATTGCCGACCATATGGAGCACGTGGTGCCAGATCTCGACAATGACGCATGGCCGTTTAACGAGACCCAAACCATAACCTTATCAAATTTGAACGAGCTGAGCTCTGAACTAGGGTTTGAACACCTCAACAGCAAGGACGATGTTGAATCTCGTCCAAGGTGGCTTCACAGCAAGAAGAACCGGCCTATCGCGTTTCACGACGAGGATGGAGGTACAGGGATCGATCAGGATTTGGAGCCAGATGGATTCCTCAGTGACGACACGACATGGTTCGATGTGAATCGGGAGCATCCCTTACAGCGAATCTCAGACCCCCGGAAGCTTCCCGGTGGCATTAGACAACCAAAACCGCTAGCAAGGCGATCCCGAACCATTAGTGCTCGCGAACAACAGAGACTCATGTCTCAAGCAGCACAGAACATCCAAAATAAGCCAGACGGATCAGGATACTCTCGTGCGCCAGTTACCCTCGTTTTAGTAGACAAAGGATCCGGTATCATTGATGCCTTCTGGTTTTTCTTCTACGCCTACAACTTAGGACAGACGGTCTTGGGCACCCGTTACGGCAATCACGTTGGCGACTGGGAACATTGCATGATGCGATTCGAGTCAGGTGTTCCCCGCGCCGTCTTTTTCAGCGAGCACGAGGGTGGTCAAGCATACGCCTGGCATGCTGTAGAGAAACATGGAAACGAGACCCAGATACAAAGGCCAGTTATATACAGTGCGGTCGGTTCACACGCTATGTACGCCACGCCCGGAAACCATCCGTACGTGCTGCCATTTGGTATGCTCAAAGACGTCACGGATAAGGGGCCTCTATGGGACCCGTCTAAGAATCTGAGGGGTTATTGGTATGATTATACTACTACTAAGGACGACGGAGGTTTAGAGCCGGTGGAGGAGAATGCCGACGCCCCAACGGACTGGTTTCATTACAAGGGGACTTGGGGCGACAAATTATACGGTCTAGACGATGTGCGACAATGGCGTTTGTTCGGGCAGTATCACTACGTGACCGGTCCGCAAGGGCCCAAATTCAAAAATCTGGGCAGGGAAAAGGTATGCCAGACTTGGAGATGCCGGATCATCCACAGCATTGCGGAGGGCAAGAAGGGGAGCTGGCATTCATAAACGAGGTATACCATAGACGATGCACTTCTGGCGTTCCCGGATTAGATACCCCAGCGGCTAGTTGGGCATGCTTCTGAAATTTGAAATTGAATTTAACGACTAGAAATATGTCTTGATTTGAGATTCCACCTTATACATACCAGGTAGGTATATGGGCCGAATTTGGTGAATTAGTTGCTGGCCTCTAAAATCCAGCTCTACTGATTGGAGCGGCAAGGTACAGCTAACTTGGTCTCTTCAGCTCTGCCCGTATATCCAATGATATTTCATAAGCTGCTCAGCTGCGCGCATCGAACTGCACATGCCGATCAGCTAGGCAAAGCCTCGCATATAGTAGCATCATGAGAATACGTGCGTGCCGACCCACATGCATCTTCAATAACATGAAGGCTGGAAGTTGCTTCGGGGTTGTTGTGGACATCAGGGGAAGGGGACCCCATTCTCCGCATTGCCGACCAATGTGTTGCGACGATACCCCAGATTTCCCCCCCGAACACCCCATGGCGAGCTCGAGTCCTGATTGGAGCGCATCTTGAAGACTCGCGCCGTCGGGGTCGCAACGCAAGATTATTCCCTCCACTTATGTAACTGCTACCCCGGGACTGGGGACCGCCTTCGACCACATCGAGTATCTACCTCCGCTCTCTCGAATCTCCAAACGCGAGCGGGCGTTGTGGGGAATGGGCGACTTCATATAAGATGCGTGTGTGTGCGGGTGCGTGTGCTCGGCGTTCTTCACCGAGGTTGTCCTGTGTTACCTACCTACCTGTTCACCTTTTGGTAAAGGAGGGTGTGCTCTGTTGTTGGAACGTATATTTGCTGGGCTGAGAATATAGAGACTTGTTGCGATGAAGCCTCATACTTACCAGGTATGTATTTTTATCGCCCCTCTTGTTAGATTAGGAATTGGTTGATGAAGACAAGACCGGCTAACGGAAATACAGTTCCTCGTTGGCGTGTTCGCCTCGGTAGGTTCGGTGTTGTATGGCTACGACCTCGGTGTCATCGCCGGCGTGGTCGGGAGTACCTCGTATGCTGAGTTGTTCAACGCGGACGCGGCCCAGAAGTCAGTCTTGCTTCGTTCTCCTATATCCCAGCTTCTCTTTGAATCCTAGTACTGACGACTTGAACTTTAGTGGAGCCGTCGTCTCCCTGTTCACCGGCGGCGCGTTCTTCGGTGCCATGTTCGCAGGTCCGGCGGGAGATTACCTCGGGCGGAGACTTACTATCCTGCTAGGCGCTCTGCTCTTCCTTGTTGGCGGCGCGATCCAGACCGCTGCCCAGACGATAAACTACTTGTATGGTGGTCGAGCGATTGCCGGTCTTGGTGTCGGTTTTCTGACTATGATAATTCGGTAGGCTACCTCATAATAGGAGAGACGAATGAGTGAGACATGCTAACTATTCGACACAGTGAGCACCCACTTCTTCTTTTGACCTAGTTCATACAAGAGAAAGACGGAGAGAGGGAGCAAGAGGTCTCCCATTTAGTAGATGGCTTGATGAATGTGGAAAAATCGACATACTAACCACAGACCTCATCGCAGCGGTCTACCAGAGCGAGATAGCCCACCCGTCCATCCGCGGCCGGGTCACGGGCTTACAGCAATTCATGCTGGGCATCGGAGCTTTCTTAGCTGGCTGGATCACATGGGGATGTTACACGAATCTGACCAACGACGGCCAGTGGCGGATCCCCCTTGGCATCCAGAACTTGCCCGCCGTCATCCTCGCCACGCTGATCCTCTTCTTCCCCGAGAGTCCTCGCTGGCTTGTCGACCATGATAGAGCCGATGAGGGCCTGGCAACTCTGGCCAAGCTCCACTCCAACGGCGACGTAAACGACCCCTGGGTCCGCGCCGAGTTCGCCTCGATCCAGGAAACCATCACTTTCGAGCACGAGAACGAAGCTAAGAGTTATATGGAACTGTTCACGAACATGTACGTCTTAACCTCAGCCCCTAATCCCTCCCTCCGCTATGTGTGTTTGTTTCGACCCGCTCACCCCTTTATACCAACAGCTCCGCCTTCCGCCGCCTGTTCCTAGCAATGTCCATCCAAGCGGCGACGCAGATGACGGGCGTGTCGGCGATCCAGTACTTCTCGGTGACCATCTTCGCGCAGATCGGCATCTCAGCGGATAACGCGCTCAAGTACCAGGCCATCAACAGCATCCTGGCCCTGATCGCGCAGGCCATGTGCATGCTGCTCATCGACAAGTTCGGGCGCCGGCCGACCCTTATCATTGGGAACTTGGTTAACTGCGTCATGTTCATCGCTGCTACCGTCCTGCTCGCCAAGTTCCCGCCCGACACGAATTCGGGGGGTACTGCTGGGTGGGGGTTCATTATTGTGTAAGTCGGAGTTGACGACGTTGTGGAATATACGAGTTCAGTGATAGTTATCGGAGGGAAGTGACTAACGATTCCTATAGTACATGGCTCTACAATATCTCATTCTCCTTCGCTTGCGGTCCGTTATCATGGTAAGTCATATCCTCTCCCCCATAACAACCATTACAAAACCCCCTAACACAATTTTTAAAAAAGGATCATCCCCGCCGAGATCTTCGACACGCACACGCGCAGCAAGGGGGTGTCGCTAGCGACGATGACGAGCTTCGCCTTCAACACGCTGATCGGGCAGGTGACGAGCATCGCGGTGGACGCGGTGGGCTGGCGCTTCTTCGTGCTGTTCGCCGTGTGCAACGCCACCAACGCGCTCTTCTTCTACCTCGTCCTGCCCGAGACCAAGCGCGTGCCCCTCGAGCAGATGGGCACCGTCGTCTTCGCCAGGGACGCCCCCTGGATCGTCGTCGGCGACCGGTACCAGGTCTACCGCGCGGCCGCCGCGGCCGCCGCGCGGGATGTGGTCGGGGATGACGATTTGAAGAAGCATGAGATTTGAAGGGGGGTGATGGGGGTCGCGAGGTGTGGGATGGGTGTATAGAGGTGATATGAGAGATGGATGGATGTTCTCTGTTGTGGGTTCGTTATATACGGGTGAGAGAGAATTTGATTTGGATGCAACTACTCTGCATGATACGTGTTCGTGGCATGTTAAATACCGGCATCTTAGCTGGGTGTTAAATTAGAGCAATTACGTCCACTAGGTATGCTTGAAATATCCGGAAGGCTTCTCCGGTGAGGACATTCCAAATTCATGTCAGTCATACTTAGCTTCGGAGACCTTAGGTTTGATAAAATGGAATCGAGCCATCACCATTCACTAACGTTCAAGAGCTCAGGAGTAGCAGCGGAATAGATCCCGTAGAGTCACAATAGTATTGGTTTATGCTGGGTGATGTCTTGCATAAACCCATGCCTGTCTATAAAAGAACCTCTGTACGGGCGGTACTCTGGTTGTCCCTCGTGGATTAAGACTAGACATTCGTAGTATTCAAGACGTGTGCAACGTCATACATTGAGATATCATCAGAGCTTTTCGCTCTTCCCTTCTACACTTCGCTTTTCTGACATATTGTAAATAAATAACAACATAAATGAAATTGGTAAAGGGTATATATAGCACTCTTAGCTTATACAAGATTCAAATAGGCCTCCCTAGGATTTGAAAATAGGCGGTCTGTACTCGATGTTCTCCAGCACGGCATCCAGAGCTTCCTGTACGTCGGCGTGGAAGAAGGGCCGGTTCAGGCCGTACACGGGCACCCGTCGAACGCTACTCTCGTCTTCGTTGACAGAAGGAGACTGTGCAGCAATCTCTTCGTCGCCGCCGCTCGCGCGCTTTTCGTTTGCTGCATTGATCGAGAGCGGCGATGCGGCATCCGCTAATTCGGCAATGCTGAAGATGGACTTCCACCGCTTACCAGCCTCGGCATCTCCCCTGTTGGGTCGTATGAATCCGAACCCGGCGGCAACGAGGGCACGTCGGGTCCAGGGGTTCCTCACGTTGGCGAAATGCCACTCGACTATGTCGGGTTGGGTGTATCTATCCAGCTGGTTGCGGACGTCGATCAGAGCTTGAACGGAGGTCACATCTACGTTGTTGATAGCAGAGCAGTCTAGAATGACTGCTCTGAGAGTAGGTCTCTCTTCTGTGTCGTCGAGGAGTACTTTTCCCCTGCGCGGACCGGGATCGTTCCAGGGACGGTCCTAAAAAGATGTAAGTAAATGGGAATGAAGAAGCAGTAAAAGTAGACATACACCTAGTTTGCCGAGGGACTCTGGATCAGTCCTTCGCGTAGCTTTAAAGATCCCAGCAGTAAGACCATCTAAGAAGCGAGTCGCGTTTGGATAGTTGAACAGCTCTGAAAATTGATAGATGAACACTCCGGGGTAAGGGTGGGTAACGGATATCCGCGGGTTCGAGTTATCTTCGTGATCAATCGGAATGAACAAGTTTCGCTCGCTTGAGATGCTGCCCTCCCTAGCGTTCGCGGTGACCTTCTGGTCCTGAGAGAGTGATTGATTTTCACTGTTACGGCTGCTGAACCTCAAATCGCCAATAGTGCGAACTTTGGCAATGCCAAGGAAGCGTCCTTTCGCCTGGAATAAACGGAAGACGAAAACAGCAAAGGACACGCAAACCGTAGTGTAAATTCCGTCCTCAATACTGTCGAAAATAGTCACTAGAACTCCGGCGAAGAAGATGATCACTTCTAGAGGAGATATCCTCCAGAACTGATACACCACGTTCGGTGGAGAAACGACGTCTAGGACTGCATGTATAATGACAGCAGCCAGGGACGCCTGGGGAATGTACCAAAAGACGGCCGTTAAAGCGTATAAGGCGAGAAGTACGACAATGGCGGTGATAACACCGGCGAATGGCGTTCGTACGCCAGACTTTGCCTTAATTGCTGTACGGGAGAAAGACCCGGTAGCCGGATAAGCGCCAAGGAAGGGACCCAAGAGGTTAGTAACACCGATGGCGACTAGCTCTTGAGACGGGTCGATGACATAGTTGTTAACACGTCCGAACGACTTTGAAATTGAAATGTGCTCGATCAGGACGACGATAACGGCCGCAGGAAGCTCTGAGGTGAAGAATGAGATAATTCTCGAGTTGAGTTCGGGGACCGCAGCATGTTGGAACCCTACAATTGTCAGCTTTCTAGGTATCAATATGAATAAGACATGCTTCGAGGGGAATTCTTACCACGCGGAACTTCACCGAGGACACTGAAAAGAGGGTCAGTCCGGCGATTTAGGTTGACGCCGGCGCTGATGGCGGTGTAGAGCAAGATGACAAAAGCTGTTCGGAGAGTCGAAATAAAGAACAGCGTCTTCTCTCGGTGAGGGTACTTCTTCGCCAAGTATGAGCAAGTTCCCCTAATGATGTACAGCATGAGTAAAGCAGTGAGTCCCATGGCGGCATCGATTGTCGTGTATCTGAGATTTCTCAAGGTGTTGATGATGACCAGGTAGGTGGCGTCTCGAGTCGAGAACCTCTTCTTCTTGCTATTCATGCCCATCATCGTGGGAATCTGCCCAACGGCAATGTTGATTCCAGATCCAGTCATAAAAGCGGCAATTGAGGGTAGCGGGATGAAATCAACAATCCAACCGAGTCGTGCCAATCCAAGGAAGCACACGATACCCCCAACGATCACGGCGAGAGCGGATGCCACAACGTGACCTGGTACATCGGGAAGGGC
This sequence comes from Hypoxylon crocopeplum, assembly GCA_022578875.1. Lineage (NCBI taxonomy): Eukaryota > Fungi > Ascomycota > Sordariomycetes > Xylariales > Hypoxylaceae > Hypoxylon > Hypoxylon crocopeplum. The sequence goes on along the minus strand of MU399598.1, from coordinate 192,604 downwards.
TGTCTCTGCTCTGTTGACAATTCCGCCAGTAACAGTTGACATAACGGCGACGGGCTGCACGGGAGGTCAGCACAGCGCATGCCGATATGACAATATGAAATAAAATAGACAAGTTACATACTCCGATTGTGATGTCCTTCGAGGTTGCGAAGAACCAATAGAGGAGGACACCCATGAAAGACGAGTAGAGGCCGTACTGAGGCTCAAGCTCTGCTAGCAACGCGTAAGCCATACCCTGGGGTACAACCACGGCTCCGACCGTGACGCCTGAAGACGGATGATGTTAGCTGTGCGCATACGGCAGGGGAAGTTCTCGAGCTTACCGGCAATCAAATCGCCAACGAACCATATCAAATTGTATCTAGTGATCCAGTGCAGGAACGGGAACAGACGGTAGAAATAATGTAAAATGCCCCGGGGCGTCGGCGTAATACTCAGGAGCCAGTCAACCGCGGTTGGATCTCTTTCGTCGTACAGCTCGACGTTAGGGTGAGACTGAGACGCGTGTCTAGAATCATTGCGTTCAGCCTCATCCTGGCCGTAGGGATCGAGGTGCAGGTTAAAGAACCAGGCGAAGCCGTGGCCGATCTTAGTCCAGGGAGAAGAAGACATGTTTCAGTCCTTTATGTTGCCTGCCCAGTAAGAACTGAGAGGTTGGCTATGTCGGGGCGGGCCCCCTGGTACTGTGCTCGTTCAGTGTATAAGGAGTGCTTATTTCGGAAATAGCACAACAATTCAGACTCGGACTTCGGACTGCGATGTAAATCAACTCTGTGAGAGGCCGTGCAATATGAACAGGCTAAAGCAGATCTCACCAACGCGCCGGCTTTCTCGGGTGGTTTACATGACCGCATGGCATGGTGGTATTTAATATGATTGAAGGTCGGGAGGACTGCAGGTAAGAAAGGGCCGAGGGGCTTGGAATTGGCATTGGATCGCGTTACAATGCAGCAGCATTGTGCAATTGTGTTCCTATCTGATTTTCTGTGCTGCTTTGCTCGATATCACCTCCCCCCTAGGCGAGTAGGAGCCCGTGAAGATGACGAGATGTGGGTCTTCGATGGTGTGCTCGCCATCCTGCAGGGATTGTGCTACCAGAACCACTTACACAGTTATACATCCTTCATATCTATGGCGCGATATAGTCTAGTCTCTCTTCAGCTCGCAATCCAGCTCTCAGCCTCGATTGAGTCCTGAACCAATCGTAAATCTCTCTGAAACTTGACGTATAAGTCTCCATGTAATGCCATGCACCTTGTCCCCCCCAACCCTCTGGGTCAGCGTCGTCACGGCATCTTCCCACTTTCCAACAATCTGGAACCAAGATCTTAGCCTCCCATAACATAATCTATTAAGTCTGGGCACCTATGACTTACGCCCAGTACGCCAAAGCAAAATTCGACAGAACAGGGGGGCAAATGCTTTCACTTACCTAAGTCTTCACCCTTGATCTCAAGCATCTATCCTAATAACTATGAGGTAAAATAAAGCTACCACTACGGCCTGAAATTCCCTCATTTCTCTAGACGCGTATGGTCAATCTCCGCGGTGTTGTCTTGGCAAAGAGTTCTTCATATATCACGCGACAACGATGGTTCAACATCAACCTAACACAGGTAGCCTACCTAACGCTTGATAGAACTTGATCATATGTCACAAAAGCGCATACCAACAATTCCTGCAAGCGCCCCCATCCTTGCCTAGATTCTAGATTATCTCCCGCGTGTATCTCAGACAGAAATCTACGGAGACGCCGAGTCCTAACGAAAGTCCCACGGGATGCTCACCGGTGGAGCTCTCTAAGTCGATCTAGATCGTAGTACGTCTTGCGTATGTACTCGAAGGAATAAGCAATAGCAACTATATGTGTGCGGGCAACTAAATCTAATCGCCGATGTTATGCTAAGAAACAACAAAGAGACCAGTCTAGACGCTCTAGAATATTTACTTTGCCTTATCCATATCCCTTACCTACCTTGGAGGCACGGTTTGAGCACCAGGACAAAGAAGATGGCCTCTGCAACAATTGATGGACAGACTACTATTAGCATTTAGGAGGGAGCGAGTACAGGTTTTGACTTGGTCTATATTAGGAGAGGTGTCTCATATGAAGTCATCGTACGCCGCGCAACATTGGTCTAACTTAGAAGTCCTCTGTACTAGTGCTATCAGTTTGACATTAATTAAACGTGAATGTAGATGCGCGTCATCATTCTGATTGTGTGGGATGCTCGCGATAGTGTTGATCCTGAAGCCTATACCCGCCAACCCCTATCGAACGACAATAAATCCTGTAGATCGTGATCTAGCAGGACGTTAGCTGCTTCCGTCATCTTGCGAAGTTTTTCGCCATATAGACTATTTAGAGATCTTCGACCAAGTATCGACGTTGGGTGTAAGTGGCTGTCGATAGATGGAAGAAAGACAAGAACAGCTATACCTATCTATCACCCGAAAGTTGCCTTCGCCAACCGCTTGTCTTCCACATTCAGGGGAGGCTTAGCTCTTGCTCAGGACAGCTTATAGAGGATATCAAAAAGAAATTAGCAAGGTAATGAATCTTTCCCGAAGTAAAGGAGTTAAAAATAAAATATTTACTTTTCGCGACGTGGTAAGCCTTTTATATCTCAGGTGGCCTCAGACTTTAGAATTCTGTCAGATTATGCTGAATGGATCAGTTGGACTGAGAACTGATGGTTGCAGGTGGCAACAGTTGGTGTATTACATAATATCGCAGCATGGATGAATATCACGTGATCTCCTATAGCAGCACAAATTACATCAGAGACCATAACCGTTTGTACACCCAACTTTCCAGTTCAATCAATCGATCTATATTCACCCAGATCTTGTGTACTAATCATAAGAGTGTGCTTCTAATAGATATATAAAACTCCCAACAGCAAGAATGTAAAAACCACCACAATTGCGCACATCCCCCGACCGCCTGTAGCAACTGGCCTCTGAAACTGAACAATTCCTCGACTATTGAAGTGGTGCCCCAAGCCTTCGCCTTCACCTTCACCTACACCGAACACAGCCTGACAGTCAGTCCCAGTCGAATGAGACCATTCGATCGCCTGTGGGCGGAGAGCACCTAGGTAGCTCATCGCCAGTAGCAGCCCCAGTCGTAGGCACCACCACCCTGAGGGTCCGCGTAGGCGGCATTGCCGTATTTTTGGCTGCAATAAGCGTCCACGTTGATCGACTTGCGGTCCCCGGCTGGGTTAACGCAGTACCAGTCGTCGGCACCACTTCCATCTAGGGTGGCCGACCATCCACCGCCATATTGCCAAGAGCAAGCTTCGTTCATGTCAATGGGACCAGCCCAAGTCCTGGCGGAGGCCGGGGCAGCAAGCATGGCAATACTGGCGACGATGCCCAAGATACCGGTGGGAGCGAGCATGGTGATGGCTTTGTGGATTTACTACTGCTCCAGGTTAGCAATCCAAACTATTGGAAAGAAGTTGCGGCAATGACTAGAAGTCTTACCTGGTAGGTAGTTATATGAACGATAGGTTTGGTGAGTAGATAGGTAGCTGAGGAGAGTGATGTGACTCGTGGTGAGGAAATATTCAACTACTCGAGGGCGTCCGACGGCATATTTATAGAGAAATGTACTTGCCTGGCCTAGGTACCTAAGGTATACAGTGTATTCAACATCTCAATAGCCATCTGATAAAAATACACCAAACAAATCGAATCAAGTAGCAAACCTGCCCAACGCCGTAAATTTCGACCAATCAAAGCACAAACTTTTGAACGGTATCAAGAACCCCAAGTATTTTGAAGCTATATAAACCCGAATGCAGACATATTTTTCTAGCTTACGAATATCCTGCTGTTAAGCCACTGAAGACGTCCGATTCCTTGGACCCTTAGTTGACCCTCCCTTGGTACTAAACTCCTGTATTGGAGTCCCTTTGAGGGAGTCATAGACTTCGCCAATCAAATGGCAAATATGAGATGTTTGCTCAATTCAATTGGCGGAGTGAATAATTACGATGTGCGCGCAGCTGAAAATGTAACTCGGACATATATATCGGGGATCTGCAATAGGACTGTAGGATATATATATATATATATATATGTCGGGGATCTGCAACAAGACCGACATCTAGTCGGTCATACTTACGAATCCCTTTGGGCACTTATTCAACCATCGACCGTACGAAGGAAAACTATTTTGTTTCGACGACAGCAGGGTGGTTTTTTTATAGGTAGGTATAAATGGTAACTTTAGCCAGTATAGCCGAAAACGAGGAAGTGGGAGGTGTTTCGTGCCTCGGGGCATAAAAACGGAAACTTCACTATAAACTTAGACTTTCCCCTCTGTAATATATCACTTCTTACTTGAATCAGAACCTAGGCTGTGCCGCAAGCTTACCCTCAGCTCAGGTTAAAGCAGCAACAAATCAGGGGGGGTTAGGATAGCTCAGGCTTATGTAATTTCCCGGGGCAACTTTCTGATGATGCAACAGTCGTTTTCTATTTTCATTCCCCCTGAGGCTGCAAAAGTTCTAGACACTAAGACCTAAGATCACATTAAGGTCAAGCAGAGGTCTCGACATGTACACCCTGAGGGACACGTTGGACCCCTAGGAGACCACCGTGGTTGCCCTGGGGATACGGTAGCTCCCTAGGAACCATACCTGTCATACCATAAATAGCCTAGCAGCCTGCCCTCTGTAAGTATCCTAACAGGTAAATAATATCAAAGCAATGGACCACAGTCTAGGAATCACAGACATGAATGAGGCCGTAAGTAAACACCTTAGATCTAGGCCGGGCTTTCAACATGGTAAGGCGTGAAATAGAGGTCCACGGTCGTAGGTGCTTGCCATGCCCCAGGTTAAAATCACTGTCCTTTATCTGCCTAGATATTCATCGCATGCTGAGTTGTCCTCAGTGATCCTTGGTTATGCGCCTCCGTGTTTTCAATTTTTGTGCACGGTGCATCTGGTGAAACTATTGTCACGATGTGGACCATATAAAGGATGGGGAGTAAATACTATGTTATTCTATGCGGTACTACCAATTTACATGGGAGAGGGCCCTGGGGGGGTATACATACAAAGGACGTTCTTTATTTCCTGACTTGTCTCCTGTCTCAGAGCTAGCCCCCTTAATGAGCTAGACCCAGTCCACCGACAACAGAGCTTGTTTATAGAAGCGCTATACGAATGTGAGCACTTATTAGACACAATTTAACCATAATGGACAACCAAGGTGATTAGTATGGTAGCTAGTTAAAAGGATCTTGGCCATACTAGGGGGGTGGCCTTGGGATAGAGGACGAGGTAGGAGATGAAGAGCCACCTTTGTACATACGCTAAGGGTATTCTCTTAGATAGGCTGCTAATCCTTCAGCTCTAGGTATACTTATGTAACATGAATGTCGCAGAGTCAACATGGACGGTACGAGGCTGTCACGAGGCGGACCATATAGGGGGTATGAACTACGTTCTTCCGCGAGGGACTACAACCTATCTGGGGGAGACCCCGGGTATACATACAAGAACCTCTTTGTCTTCCTGCCCAAGTCCCATCCTGACAGGTCAGGTATCCTGACAGAGGGGCGTAGATGAAATTAGACGTATACTGTAGCTAGGCGCTCATGCAATAAGAATGAGAACGAAACCGAATCATTAGTCAAAGCCACACCAGCCATTGTCACCGAACACGCGGTGGGAAATACATTGAAGCAGTAGCTAAGCGCAAGGGTCCATTCCATAGTCAACCAAGAGCTGTCCCCCATGCTCTCTCTGGAGGGCAATCTTTGCCAAGACTGCCTGTCCTCTCCAACAAGCAAACCGATATTCCAACCTCGCAATTGGGCCACCGGGGCCAGGCACAACGCCATGGTCGATGACTCGGTCGATATCGTATACGAACTTGGAGCGGAAGAACCGCTCAAGGTAGGTCGGATTCACGACTTCAACGTTGCCTGCGATAAGCAGTACCCTGCTGTTCCATCCCTCGTCGGTCTCTGCCACGCGGTTGCGGTTCCAGATGGCGCTCAACGTGTTACCGTGTACGGTGATGATACCAGTGTTAATCAGGTTGATGAGCAACACTGCGGCGTCGCGGCGAAAGAAGCTGATGGAAGCAGCGGCGCTCTCGTGCTCTTTGTCGGCGGGGTGGACTACGAGAGCTCGGACTTTCCCGATGTTTTGGAGGGCATTGAGAAAGTCGCGGCATGGGACTGAGGAAGAGAAACCTCTGACCCAGACGTTTGTGTTCCTATGGGCCGGCACCCATTGACTGGTGTTATCCGGATGGTTGAGATCGCCGAGATACTGTGGGCGCTGTTCACTTTCGCCCTGCTTACGGGGTACGCCCAGCAATTGATAAGAGGGCCGAAAGAACGCCATCTTGTTTGTCTCTATGTGCTAGATCAGTATGCGTTGTATTGGATGGAGTGAGATTATGTGAGGAGTGGCAGTACCTGGCTTGTCGCGGATGATAGGGAAGTGTAAGACGAGGTTTTGAACGACGCGTGTTTGCTAGACTTTGTTCATGTTGGATGATGTTGGTAGGAAGTTTGAAGTTAGGAAAATGTGAATGAGGGAATTGGTTCGGTGCACTGGGAGATGAATTTATTTCCTATGAGGAAGAAAAAACGCTTTTGAAAAAACGGCGGGTGAAAAGTGCGTTGCCTGGGGCACTGTGCTGTCGCCGCTTGGTTACTCCTTAAGATACGTCGAAAAGGGCGGCAACCGAACAATCAATTGGGCGACAACACCGGAATAACCGTCTGTTATCAACATGGAATAATCAATCTTAAATATTGCATAACATACAGCAAAGCAGATCAACAAAAAGCCAATGTCGTATCTGATTTTATATAGAGCTGCATCTATCCTAACGTACAAAGGTCATAACTGCTGAACGTAAGGTATATATAGGAGCAAGTGTAAATATCAATCATTTAAATTATATTATACATTAGATTGCCGTTAGATTGCTATATGTATCTTGAGGAATACGCCAGATCTCTAAGCAACCGCGGGTTACCTTGGGAATAGCTCCTTAGGGGCCATACCTGTTGTACCATAAATAGCCTGGCAGGTCGCGCTATGTAATTATCTAGACTGAACAACAACCAAACTATAGACCCCCTCTAGGAAGGACATCTAGGGTACCTATTCTTAAGAAAGTATGAGTGCTGGGAATCTTTTCTTTTCTTGAGCAAGAGTTCTCTTGTTCTCTTAGACTACTAACCTAGGTATTTAGTACTTATAGCACGTTCTACGGGCTTAGAGTTAACTTTTCTATGACATGATAATCAACTAGTAACTGTCTATCTTAACTGAAGGATAAATAAATTTTCTACCAGCATCAAAGATTGTATATTACTAGTAAGGCGGCTCTTGTTTAGAACCGTCCAATGTAGAAAATGCAAAGATTAACGGTACGTATCGAAATAGATGACGTTAAACCGAAGTCCCGGAGTCTTCACGCTAAATAAATCCTAGGCCCTTGAAAAGAGCTCTTTTTAGTCCTATGTTTCGATTATAAGTTATTAACAATTGGGCATCAAGATTTATAACAACTAGAGCCTACATTAGCCTTCTGGGTTAGATTGGACTAGATTTACTTACGACGAAGTTCTTATATACGAAATTATACTATAGTACCCATACGGATATTCGACTACATAAATGAGCGAGGCTCTCTACGTACGGATTAGATGATTATAAAAAGGACCTATAGAAGTGGTAATGAGGTGTATTGTGCTGCTCTTGGATCAGTCATAACTCGCGCTTAGAAGGTAAATCTGATACCGAGACAATGATTTGCCAGACAAGCAGCGCGTCATAAGCCCTCTATAATTAGACAAACTCTAGTTATTGCTACAAATCATTGATGCCCATTATGGCGGTGAACCTGACCAGCGGGGTAAAGATAGATCCTATTATCACCAATTTAGGAAGGCATTGCTGTACTACTTATATGTAGAAGAGCATCTATGCAAAATGTCGTACACTCTATCCCCTTGACTGGCGGCTTGCTACAATAGCTACATTTTGCGTACAACTACTGCCAAGCCTACAGGCCCACACGATCATAGGGCTTCCACTTTTTAGATAACCAGTAGGATGGGAGTATATCGCGTTGTGCTGCTGATTTACAGGGGATTACAGTGGATATTGGTGGGTAGGTGGGTAGTATGTGCATTCATAATAAGAGGCTCTTTGTCATTATACGCAAAATGTAGCTATTGTAGCAAGCCGCCAGTCAAGGGGATAGACTTGAATATATCCAATGTTTAACGTATCTGGTCAAGATAAATATCAAGGTAGCGGAATCTACCAGAATAACTGCTATCATGCTGGAAGATCCGCGAATGGCATATCCTTTATGTAGGTGAAGTACCTCCCACTTACCCGAGGCGTCGCTCTATTTTGAGGGTTTAAATAAGCCTCTGACATCAGAACAGTAGTCATACCAAGTTTGATATTCATTTTCCATAAACGAAGGCGAATGTTCTTTTAGTTTGTATCAACACCCACTTCAGCTGTTGCATCGCCCCAGAGTTTCTCCCGCCAACCCCATATCCCCAGTTCCCCACACCATGTCCCGATCAGGTGCTGATCAGGTGCTGATCAGGGGCTGCTCGGGGAAGGCTCAGCCGTTACTCACAACGGCTTAGAGTGGATATCAAAAAAGGGTTAGTGGAATTAAAGAAAAAAGGAGAACAAACCCCGTCCCGAATCAAAGAAGTGGAAATCATGGGGGATATGGAGTGCAAGGCACTCCAAGCTGTGAGGGGTAACTATTTTGCACTAAAGACGGGTGGCGTTGGGCATTTTGCTGGCCATCATATCAAATGATTCTCCGATCGGTATAAAGACGATGCCTTCCTAGACCTCAATGATGGCCATGCGGGACAGTCAGGATCAACACGCCGAGCTGGCGAATAAAGGGGAGAAAAGAGCAGGCAATACGCGTGGTGAAGCTGGCGCTCCCAGTATAGGGAAGAGAAAACGCCAACGGAACTTTACGCCTAACGACAGGGCAGCGCATCGCGTCTTTGAGAAGCTGAGAAGGGAAGCGTTCAGGGAACAGCTAATTGTACGTACTCGTCCCTCGTCTATGGTTATTACATGTCATAGTCGTCCAACCAAATGTCTTAGGAGCTCGCGTCTTTTCTTCCCACCCTGTCCGAGACGGAGCCAAACCGGCTCACCAAGCATATTGTCGTCCACGAGTCAATCGAGAGGCACCGTGAGCAGAATCGGCATATCCAGGAGCTCCAACAAGAGCGAGATGAGCTTCTCGCTGAAGTGAACCGCTGGCGAGCGGGGGCTTCAACAGGCGGGACCGATGATGTGACGTTGGAAGCCAGATCTGCACAGTCGTTCGTGTATCGCACAGCCGGGGATTGGGATGGCTTTTCAGGTGAGGGTGAAGGTTTTAGCTTCGAGATGGCGGCCGGAGGTAGTGAAATCGGGAGCCCTTCAAGATCGGTGACAGGTCCGGTACGAGAGACAGCTTCATTAGCGGCCGTAGTACCACCATCACCTTCTCAGGGACCGATACCAACCCAGGACGTCTGGGCAGCCCAGCTAAGCCCCGTCGCTGCTCCCGCTACTAATACTACACTTGCCTTACCGAGCAGTGCTGTCGCCCATCAGCGGACAGCGCCAGACCAAACATGGCTAGAGCCTCCAGATATGATGGGGGATGGCAGATCGTGGGATTTCGAGGTTCAAGATTTAAGTGCTACGCAGATGCAGCCAGACCATGCCGGCAATTTCGACCCTGTCTCCATCCCGCTATTTGCTAGCTTACAGGCATTCCACGATACGGCGGGAGACGCGCGACCCGAGCAGACGGATTTGCCGCAAAGATTGGATCACAACCCCTTCGTAGAAGAACCTCTAAATTCTCTAGACCAGCTCTACTGGGTTTCTAGATAAAGATTGGGAAGAACACAAACGGGTGAAAACTACCATCGCTTGAAGAAGCGGCATATAGCCCAAACACAAATATCAAGTTGGACAATACCCTTTCATTCTACCTATTATAAGCCAATGCTAGCGAGAATACAATCTCTGTACCGCTCACATCCCTTATTAGCCACATTTTTCATGGCCAGGGTTGTTTCGTCTAAGCGGCCTCCTTTAGAGCCTCCTCGACCTTCTCCTTACTATGGTTCTCGCCACCGGTAAATAGTTCCAAGGCGATCTTAAGCCTCTTGGCGGTCTCCGGGTCCGCAGCAATCGCCTCGTCGAGCTTCTTGCCGCCGTCCGCAAGGTAGTCCACGTAGGCGGCCTGGGCGAGGGCCGCTTTGTTTTCCGGGCTGAGGGGGTCGATGGCTAGCAGGGGCGCGAAGCGGGCGGGGAGGACGCGCGCGTCCTTGTACGCGTGCGTGCGCTTGGGCTCGCCTTGTCCCGGCTGGCTAGCGGCGTCGTAGGGGCGCGAGGCGAGCTCGTTGAGAACCGTGTGGGAAATAGTCGCGCTGTGGCAGCCCATCTCACCGGCAGCCATGGCTTCCTCGGGGGAGATGAAGCTGTTTTGGGGGGCAGCAAAGTTAGCGAACGCCGGACTCATGATGGAGACGAGTGCAAGGAGAGTCGTTGTTACCTGGCATTTTTTACGAGTGGTTGCTCTCTACCCGTCTCCTTGTACAGCTTCTTGTATATCTCGAGGATCTGGATGACGCGGGGAGAGTTCGGGTGCTGCGTGGCCGGATCCTTGACGTTCGGCCACAGCTTGGGGTCGTCGTGTGCTTGGGTCTCTGTTGACGATCGTCAGCAAGTCCGAAAAACCGAGAGATTCGAGCATGCACCTACCGTTGTAGTACGGGCTAATGTACAGACATCCAGCTTGGGAGCATGCAACCGCCTGCGGAACGCCAAACAGCGCCGTACCCAGGGTTTGGATGCCCTCCTGCTGGAGGATCTTGGCAGCATTGAGCGCGGGACCCGTGCTCGGGATCTTGATGCAGAAACGGTCGCGGCTGATCCCCGCGCGCTTAAACTCGGCGTCGTATAGGCGAGCATGGGAAAGGGTGAACGCGGTGTCGTAGGCCTTGGACGGCAGAGTCTGCAGCAGGACACGGCCCTGGATGTTGTCAATGTTCTTCTTGCACATCAACACGGCCATGCGCGTATAGATGGCCAGCCATCCTTGGTCCTTGAGCTCCTTAGTGACCTCCTTGAGCAGGTCGGCGTTAGATTCGTGGTGAAGTTGAATGTCCACCCAGAGCTGGTTGCTGGTCTGGTCATGGAACTTGATCTTGGGCAGCATCGACTTGATGTATTCGGGGTCCATCCAGTCGACATCCACGTTAACTTTATAGGCCGTACATTAGCATGTTTACCTCACCATTAGCAACACTCCCTCTACTCACGCTGCTCCTCGAGCTTATCAAGCCAAGTAATAGGTGCCATATTCGCGATCGGGGATTCTGGTGTCCTAATGATTCGATTCTGAGTTCGAAAGGGGTAGAGATGGGATAAGCAAGGGATGATAGACCTTGCTGTTAGAGTATGTCACATTTTCAAACCATCCTCTGAGGTCAATGACTTCTTTTAAGTCGAAGCAGAGCTTCTCCGACCGGAGAAGTGTCAGCTTGAGGGGATCCTACTGTGCTGGCAAAGAGCATAGCATATGACTCTGGTTAACCAACCAAGACACGGTACCCAATGTATTCTAGATAGTATGACCTAAAACCTGTGCAGGACAAGAGGTTCTATACGACTGTGGATATCTTACGGGTGCTCTTTGTGGAACTGGGGAAGCCCATTGACGCGGGGATTCAGTGGGTCATCTGGCTTGCCCTGTACAGGGCATCTGTGGGCTTTGAGGGCACAATTGGGATTGGTTCACCTCGCATAGAAAGAATATGAAGAAATCGGAAACGAGATTTAGCTTACATGGATCCCTGCGCAGGGACGACCTGCGCAGGGCCGGCAAGTCGTCCCTGTGCAGGTAGCCCCTGTGCAGGTAATCCCTGTGCAGGTAGTCCTTGTGCAGGTGCGTCATCAGCTTGCTCTTCAAAAGTGGCACCAACTTACCATAGTATCAGGCTCTAATTTACACTATCAAGTGACCAACGGAGCGGAAATATCTTCGGCACCCGGTCGCCATGTCCACGTGTATTATTCTAGACTGAAAATGCTTATGAAATATCTTGTTTAGCCCTTGCAACGCTAAATCGTGACCCTTGCTAGCGGACTGAACATACGATAGTAGCTCTGTCTTAGCCATTGGAGACTCAACTATATGAAGCTAAATGAGTGGTAACGTATAACCATGTACCCCAGAATCTTCTGTGGGGTTCCCCGGAATCGACCAGCGAACTGGAACCTTGGAAGCTGGGGAAGCACGATCCTCGGGTCTGGGGACCGGAGTCGTCGGTCATTCTTTGTCTTGTTGAGCTAGTACTAAGAGTATGTACCTACACCTAGGTAAGCATCTATATAAAGACACTTCAAGCCGATCCCCTAATGCAGTGGCCACTTCGTACGTAGGAGAAGCTCATGGCTTAAATACCTAGTCATACTATTTCAGCGCTTTTTACTTCGTCTTCAAGATGACAGACCACGCGAATGAACCCCAAGACTTCAAGAATCACCTCGATGTATCTCATGCTCATGTCGAACACCATGCCGAGGATTATGCTCAGAATGTCAACGCAAGGTTTGTGCTATAACTTCCGCTGTCTTTCGGTGCTGGCTTTCTCATTACTTGTAGGATCATCAACCCCCTCGCCGGCATCCCGAAGGATAATCTTCGACTCCAAGTTGAGGGTTTCTGCATTGACCACGGGTTCCAGGGCAAGGAAGAGATATTCTTTCGGGGAGCGTTAGCGGCTCAAAATCCCCTCGAGGAGGACTATACGAAGATCCCCGAGCTGACGGACGATGACAAACTCGCCCTGAAACGGGAAATTACGCACAAGTGGCATCTGCCTCGACGTCTGTACTACGCCATCGCCTTATGCTCTCTCGGGTCGGCCCTTCAGGGGTGGGATAATACCGGGGCGAACGGGGCCAACCTGTCCTTCCCTCAAGAGTTTGGCATCGAGCATAACGAGTGGCTCATCGGTGTCATCAACTCCGCTCCCACACTCTTCGGGCTCTGCAGCGCCTGGGCGGCTGACCCTATCAACAACTGGATCGGCCGGAGGGGCTCCATCTTCGCGACCGGCCTGTTCTGCATCTTCCCCGTGCTGGCTCAGGCTTTCACACACAGCTGGTGGGAGTTGCTGCTCTGCCGTGCGTTCATGGGGCTGGGGATGGGTATCAAGATCTCCGTGATTCCTATTTACACCGCCGAGGTGTCTCCCGCCTCGATTCGCGGTGGGATGGTTACGAGTTTCCAACTTTGGGTAGGTGATCCCTGGCGATACCCCTATTATCAATATTACTCAGGCAGCTAACACGTCTCTTCGACAGGTCGCCTTTGGTATTATGATCGGTATGGTTTTCAACCTCGCCTTTTACCGTATCGGCGCTCTAGCGTGGCGGTTCCAACTTGCAGCTGCGTTCGCCCCTGCGATTCCCGTTGTGTTGCTGGTCTGGTGGTGTCCTGGTAAGTAGAAGATAGAGGCTGCAATCTGACCTTTGGATAGGAAAGTAAACTAATTGGTTCTCGCAGAATCCCCTCGCTGGCTGATGAAGAAAGGGCGGTACCAACAAGCATTCCGCTCCTTTTGCTGCCTTCGCAACACGGAGATGCAAGCCGCGCGCGAGTTGTACTATGCTCATAGGCAAGTCATGGAGGAGCAGTCGGCCTTCGCCGGAACGACACTAGGCCGCCGTATCTGGGACTTGGTGTCGGTCCCCCGTCTTCGCCGAGCCACCCTGGCAAGCGCCTGGATTGTCATCTCGCAGCAGTTCTCGGGCATTAACGTCATGGCATTCTACTCGTCTACCATCTTCTCTAACGCCGGATACGGAACCCTTAGCACGCTGCTAGCATCGTTCGGTTACGGCCTGGTTATGTTTGTCTTCGCCTTCCCGGCCTTGTACACCATGGATACATTTGGCCGACGCAACTTGTTGTTAGTAACGTTCCCCAATATGGCGTGGTGTCTCCTCGCCGCTGGTCTCTGCTTCTTAATGTCGCCTGATAATCCGGCACGTGTGCCCCTAATTGCCTTCTTCATCTACCTCTTCACGGCGCTCTACGGACCAGGGATGGGTCCTATGCCCTCCATCTACTTCTCCGAATCCTTCCCCTTGTCTCATCGGGAGATCGGCGGTGCCTTCACCATCTGCATCAATAATGCCGTAGGCAGCGCGCTGAGTCTCACATTCCCCGCTCTCCTCGCTCGCGTGGGTGCTACCGGGGCCTTTGGCCTTTACGCGGGCCTCAATATTGTTGCATTCCTCGTTATTTTCCTCATAGTCCCCGAAACCAAGTAAGTTCCATACCACAGACAGCTGGCGCACTACGGAATAAAGTACTAAGACAAACTAGGCAACGAACCTTGGAGGAACTCGATTTCATCTTTGGTGTTCCTACTTCGAAGCACATGACCTATCAGATCAAGACGTGGCTGCCGTGGTGGGTCAAACGTTACATATTCTTCCGAAGGGATGCTACGCTGGAGCCTTTGTATCAGTTGGAGGGATATTCAGCTCGACACAACGAGGAACAAGCTGTGTAACGTGGCTATACTATTACTTCATCTTCTTATATGGTCGATTATATAAGAAAAATAGAGAGGTTGTGTTTGATTCAATTGATTTTCAATTTTATTGAGTCCGTATTCTTGTGCCCCTCTGTGGCCAACAACGAGTCTCCAGGGGCTGTGCTGCTGGCTCAGGTTAAAGCAACCACGGCTTAAGAGAACTCAGGTTTACTGATAATAACGGCAATTGACTAGAGCAACTTTCGGGGGATGTATATGCCTATTACATCACCTAAAAGTTGCCCTCGCTAACTCCTTATCCTTCACACCATCTTTTGCCGTTTTACTCCTTAATCAGACGCTGCTCAGTAAAGGCTCAGCCCTTGCTCACAACAACTTAAGGACGACATCTAAAATCGATCAGCGAAACCAAAAAAATTCCCCCAAATTAAAGGAGTTAAAAATGAAACATCCACTTCTCATAAGTTAACAAGCTTCTAAGAACTAAACCCATAAACATACGCCAATATCTAAAGTCTTTTTAACTCTTACCTTATACTCTTTTCTACTTTAAATGTCCGTCTTTTCCGTCCCGTTCACATCTAAAAAAAAATATGCTTCATGCCCCAACATCCTAACTATCCTGCCGATACGTACTTTAGGTATATAATCTGCCAAGATTGTTGGATGTCATGTGATCTCCTCTAAGGACACAAAATTACATCAGAGGCCATAGCTGTTTGTACATACAACTTTCCAATTCAATCAATCGATCAAGATTAACCATAACTCTAAACTAATCAGAAAAATGTGCTTCTAATACCTCCAAGGAGAACTATCAACTCGCCCATTTCTTAGTTGCCGGTCAAAACGCCGTAGTCACCCTCGGTCCAAATGATCTTCGCTTTCCAGTTCTTAATCTTCCACAGATCCTCCTTATCATCCTTGACGAGATCGAGGAAGTACAGGGAACCGCTGAGAAAGTGAGTAGTGTCCGGCTGCATTCCCTGTCCTGCGCGGTAATGCTGGGCCAAGGCAGAGGCGCTCAATGTCGCCGTGGATTCCCCATCTTTGTAGTTGACGCGTACGTTGCTCATGAAGTGGGTGGTGTCTAGCTTCGAAACCTTGTCGTAGCAGTCGGTCCGGATAGCCTTCACGCCGCTCATGACCCTGCCATTGAGGTCGAAGTTAGCTTCGGGAACAAAGGACGACTCGAAGAGGGTATCGTCGGCCATGTCGAAGGCAAGGACGCAACGGTAGAGAGCATCGGCGATAGACTCGCGGACGTTCAGGCCGTGGAGAGAAGTAGGGGCCGCCATGTTGATGATAGAGAATTTAGTCTTAGGTAAGGCTGACAACGTAGTATACTTGGTGAATTGCAAGGAGGTAGTCTAGCTAGAGTAAGTGTACCTGAAGATTTCTTGGCATGAGCATGGGGGGTATTTAACCTATGGGCTAATCGGCTGGTCATCGTACCAATCCGGTTATCTCCTTTCCCATGTTACGCACGTCCTTGTTAAGGGGCCCGATAGGTTGGCCGTTCCGCAGATGTACTATCTTCCGGAGCAACTTCAGGCCCGGCCCGGAGGTTCCGGTCTTAACGCCTTATCCCCGCAAGAGCGTTGGCTACATGTCGCAAATTATTTCCATTTATTCCCATTCTTCTGGCCGAGCACGGATCCGTAGTGGCCTGCCTCGCTTCTTAGAGGGTTGGAAAAATAGTTTCGATGGTGAGTATCAACAGTTTTGAGTCGGCAAAAATGGACACGACGGTATGATGATGGTTGATATCCGAATGATAACCTGGACTGGGCGGATATCGAGCTATACGCCTAGGTATATGTAGATGTATGTCACTACTGAACCCAGGTACCGACATATGCCCAATCGATCGTATTTCTCATTACAGGTATATTATGATGTACATAATATGATCCCTGTTATAGTTATGGCTTAAGCGCGGGGCAGGAGAGCCCCCGATAGCGTCCCTACACACGCCATTGTGTACTCCGCCGGGACCCGCTTTAACGCCGCCCCGGTCCGCTCCGATCACCTAAGATCAACCCCTCCGGCTCCGGATAACCCTTTGCGCTCATGGGGAATATCGGCGATTTACCACAATAGCTTGCGTGCATTTGAATGCATTCCGGCCATGAATTGCAGCTCTCATAGCGTCGTTCAGTGCCATAATTTTAGATAATCGTGCGGAAGGTGACACGCAGATCAAGATCCAAGGTTTACGTATCGAACTTGGTGATGTCGAGAGCAATATTGCCAAGCCATTAGGTGGCACATTGTGGGAGGTGGCTGTCACACTTTATACTCACACAAAAAGGTAAAGACTCCCGTCCCCTTGAGCGAGTTGTACTATCATAGGACAAGCTAGCTGGCTTTACTACTGATAAATATGACAATGAGGTGGAGGTCTTTAACGACATCGCAGACCTAGTGTTGTTTGTCCCGCGCCCTGACGCGGCTTGTGCGATTATATTCTTAATGTCATATCCAAGTCTGTCTGGGTTGATACACGTTATGTTCAATTCGTCTTCGAGCCGAACAAACGAATCAATTTCTTGATATTCTGTCCTTTGTCCTCTCTCTAGTAAGCTGTTATTACGCCTTCTTTAAAAAAAAACCATACAGCCTGCCAGTGAGCAGATATACGAGAATATCTCGTACAAAGGGGACAATATCTTTGTATTTCCTGTTTGTAAAGTGTTATGGGCTTTATATTAGCTTAAACACATAATATTAGTCCTCTTCAATCATTACTGAGAATTACACCAGACACTTATTAGCAGGAAGAAACGGCACAATGCGCGATTTAATTGTGAGGCTGTGCGTCGTCCTATCGTTATCCTACTGTTTCTGCTTATTTCTCAGAGGTGAGCCAAACTGGCTGCAATACGAGTATCGAATTCCTAACGCACAAGTACTTGCCGTTCGAGAGAACTGGATACCTCATACGGTTGAGCTACGTGTGCTTGTGGAAGATCCAGTTGGAGGTAAGGCGAATCAGACGATAAAATATGTCAAAATTAATAAGAGGGAAGCCTTGGATGCAGCCCCCGAATCGGTAGACCGACTGAAATCCATTGTCAACTTGCCGCCATTGCCTTCGGGCGACTGGAAGTCTGCGCAAATAGGAAGTGGCCGGAAAACACGAGCACTCAGCGTGACTCTTACTTCACGACAGCCTCTACGAGGTCTCAAAAATGTCTTTCATCCTGTCAAGATCGAATACCGGGACCTTGAAAAGGTAAAACGTCTAAAAACCAGCTCTGCCATTAGAAGTTTGGGGCAAGCGGACTACCTACAGGTAGTCAGACATCCCGTCTTCGACGCTCCGGTGCTAATGAAGATCATCAGCTTCCCTAGCGCGACTGAAATCATAGTTGGAGATTGGGAAATGGAAGCATATAGGGTCCTCGAGAGCTCGGGCATAACGCCGCGCTTCCTAGGTCATGTCACGGAAGACGGCCGCGTAATCGGGTTCCTTACAGAATATCTAAAAGATGCCACATCTGCAGCCTATCTGTGGCTGTACCCGAGTACAAGAACTGCCTGCATCGACGGTCTTAAGCGAATTCACGCCAGTGGGGTATATCATGGGGACGCCCACAGAAACAATTGCTTGATTCGGAGGGATGGTACTGCCGTTATTATCGACTTCGAACTTTCTAGAACAAATGCTTCAAGTTCGTTGATCAGCACGGAGAACTTGGAAGATGACATGTACCCTCCTTGGTATATGCGTGTTATGGACCATTGCTTTAATCTCATTCTTTATTTGTATTATCAACTTGTTGTGCGATGGATAAATTAGTAGGAAGATAGATGACTTAATAATATATATTTTCAATTAGTTAATGTCTTACACAAACAGAGGAGGTCTCTTAAGTTGTTTGTTTTTTTCTTCTAGCTAGGTACCTTACTCCTGTTTTGGTAGCAAAGGCCATGGAAGGTACCTAATCACCAGGCTCTCTTACAGAAGTTGACCTAATTGGTGAGCGGAGATAAAGAGGAGAGTTCCTGTCAATTTTTGCTAAATCGACCTAACAAGATTACACTGAGGGGATCCTCAAGCCAGTTTCTACTGCCTAGAGCTCCCTGATATCGTTCAGATCCTTAAGGGGTGAAAGCCACAAACTTTCCAATGCCAGTGTGCTCAGCTCCTACGTCAAGAGCTTCTTTCCAATCCTCTAACTTGAAAGCCCTTGTGTCCGCCAAGTTCTTGCCTCGAGGAAACATGCCCCTTTCCAACATCTTAAGGAACTGCACTATGTCCTCCCGCTCGTACATCAGCTTTCCCTTTAGAGAGATGTTCCTGCCTATTACAGGGGGAGCAATGACGTTCTCGTTCCAGCCCATGAGGCTTACGCGCCCACCGCGGCGTAGGCCCCAGATAGCACTCTTCACGTGCGGCGACTGGGACGCATGAGGTGGCGTGAAGTCCAAGACGGCGTCAACAGCCCCAAAAGCTTTCAGGGTAGCCGCGTCTGCCATTTCGTCTCCGGTCATCTTGACAGTCTCGATCCCCGCGTTAGGTGAGTTCTTGAGTACGTGTTCCTTCAACCTGGCCAACTCCTTCTCGTTCCGGCCCATGGCGATAACTCTCGCACCCATAGTGATAGCAACTTGAACGCCCGCGCCGCCGTAGTTACCAGTGGCTGGGCATACGACCACAGTCTCGCCCGGCTCGAGCCTGATGTCGCGAAGCCCGCCGTACGGGACGAGTAGGTGGCAGATGTACGTCAGATCTGGGATCGAGTAGCCCAAGCTACCGCATAGCTGCGCTTCATCGAGCGCGAAGCAGTTCTCCAGGGGTACTTTGGCATATTCGGCAAAGCAGCCGTCGCGCCACACGTCTTTGATCAGCTTCTTGCTGCCCTCGGTGAGGCCCTCGTGGATGGCCGTGAGGAAAAGGGAGTCCGGGTCGTCGCGGCCGTGGATCACGCAGTCGACGTAGACGAGCTGGCCCGGCTTCAGGGCGACCGTGTCGGGGCCTAGGGCGGCGATGCGGCCGATGGCGCTGGCGCCGCCTACTATCGGCTTGGGGAATACGTATCCGCGGCCGCCGTTGTAGACTTCGCGGTGGTACGAGATCACTCCAGCCGCATCGACCCTGACTATGGCATTACCTAGGCCAGGCTGAGGGGTTGTGACTTTCTTGACGTGGAAGCCGTCCTCGAGAGTGTCGAGGACGAGGGCGCGGTGTTCGGTAGGGAGAGTAGATGCCATGATAAGATTTGGGGATGTGGTATTTAGTTAATAGATTAAGGATGAGCTGAGTGAATTGAATTATATGCTTTAGACATGGGGATATATATACAGAGGATGTAGTTGTGGTGCGGCCGGCGATGACCGGACATATCATAGATTTCTCCGGTGAGCCGGCGATTATGGCATCGCCGCCCGCAAATTAAATCCAAGTGCAATCTAAGCTATCACTAGGTTATATTATACGACTAATCCTGCGGTGTTATTGGATCTATGCCTGTGTAGTTTTTGGAGGGAATATTATCACGTAAATCTAACAAGCTATACTATCAGGCAGAGCGTAAAATCCCCCCTATTCGCATAGAGCTGTGCTAGATACAGATTACTTTTTTATTAGATACAGATTGGTTTACAGATTACTTTTTGGAACACCTGACAACAACTGCCCACCAATTGTACTAGTAATTTGATTGCTTTTATTTCCACACCATAATCCAATAAATATTTTCATCCCTAGATCAACAACAACAATAGCCCAATACCCGATCTCCTTCCTATAACCTCACAACGACCAATTAAGCCCATACCAAGATATCTTCAAGCGTAGAAGCCCCGAACGATATCCTAACCTGTTGCGCCAACGTTAGTATCAGTGCAGTCTCCTCTCGTATAAGACTATATTAGAGCTACGGATACAGAGGTCCCCAAGCGAACGGAAATACGTATAAGGAACCTACGTAGGCGGCTATATTTTGTACTTATACGAAAGCGATTAGGTAAAGACTAGGATATAATTTAAGTCACGGGTTATCAGTGTATACTCGGCGAGTATGGCGCGAGGAAAGGAGTTATGATTATATAAATAGATTTATAGTATTCGCTAGTTAAAATATTACCTCCGAAGCCTAATAATAAGTCTACTTATCTGCGTGTTTAAGGTTAAGGGGATTAAGTAAATTAAAAGGTATTAGAATATATTACGTATTTGTCGTAGAAATGAAAACAATCAAATTACTAGTACAATTAATGGGCAGTTATTGTTAGGTGTTCCAAAAAATAATCTGTAAACCAATCTGTATCTAATAAAAAAGTAATCTGTATCTAGCATAGCTCTTCGCATATTTACCAGTGAATTCGCTACATCCACTTTGCCTTACCGCCTTTAATTTAGATATATTCAGAATCCCCTTTCCCAGAAACATTATCAAAATTGTGAAACCTTTTTCCCAATCACTACTGGTTATAGAAAAGATAATAGCTTTTAAAAATGGCGAAGCGGAAGTAGATATAGCGAAGGGGTTACTATGACGGCCAAACTTGGCATTGTCAGTGGCTTTAATGGTACTCTATACCTTTATATGCACACCTGTATTGTACTTTAGAATGATTCAAATTCTAGCTATCCGATCGGTGTACCGGTACTTTATGAGCACCAGTCATCTCTGGATTCTCTCTCTGGTGGCTTTTACCAACCATGCACTACCAGTACCAGACATTCACAGACATCGATATCCAATTATTCTTCTAGCTTGATGGGTCTCCCTAACGAGCTTGTCAGAGGTCTAGCCTGTTAGAGATACAGGAGACAAAGAGCCTCCCTTTGTATACCCTGGGGCTTCCCCCAGATAGGTTACCAACCCTTCGTGGAACAATACAGTCGTTACCCCCCTTCCTATGGCCATCATCATGACATACTTATTCCATAGGCTACTGGGGAACAGGATGTCGTGTATACAGTAGTCGTGTCCTAGGAGTTCTAGCTTCAACATGCATAATCACTACGAAGATCTATTTTCCTTGATATCTATATATACCTAGGCATTGTTATGAGACCTTGGCATGGTGTTTGCTGTTATGACTATTCTAAGGGAGCGGCTATAATCAAACTCGGTTGTTATTGGACATTTCGGTGTTCTTAATTACAAGAGTAAAAAACCATACGGTATAAATCCGGAAGACGCACCCGCCACGGATGAAGACTAGTCCGAGACGGACAGGTAGAACGATGCTGAATTCGACCAGGAGCTAAGCAGATAAGTACGAACGTATAATTGGCCGAAGTGATAGATTGGGGGCGGTATTCGTTTCCTATGTAGGAAGATGACTAGCTGATCCTCCAATCGGCTTTCCCAGCTTTCCTCCGGACAAGGTCCGCGGGGTTTTCGGGAGAAAACTCGGGCAAAAGTCAGTAAAGCCGATTGGAATTCTAAATGCTGTAGCTAGTCCCGGGGTCTTCAATGGTGGATAGCAGTGGTTCTGAATGGCTCAGAGATAGACTTATCGTGAATATCATATTGTACCTTTATATACAATTAATTGTATTAAATAACTCATAGAAAATGTATCGCCTTGCCTACCTGCTTTAGACAGTAAGGCTCTTGGTCTAGCAAAAAGAATATAATAATGCTGAGCAGCAGCAGCAGAAGAATCAAGTTCCGTGCAATAGCAGAAGTCAATACTCGGGAATAGATTCTTTTATTCTCTGGAAAAGAACCTCCAATTTCTCCTGGGTGAAGCATAGGCATACTGGGGTTATTCATTAAGGAGCCAAGGACAAGTGGACAATTAAGGAAGTATTAGGTAGGAATAGCTTCGTTGGTATCTAGGTATTGTATCACTAATAATGTAGCGAACTCATATCTCCTTGCTGTATTAAATGATGATCCTTAAAAGACTTGGGTATAATTGGTCTTACTTGAAGATGACGTTACTTATATTAAGGCTAAGGGTACCGACGTTGTCTTGAAGATAGGGGTTACTGTATTGAAGATTGTATTAGCATATGCGAGACGGCTTTTTCTAACGGCAGACTGCAACAAATCTGCAGTCACCTGCCAAATCTTGAGCATAGTAAACTCGAGTTCAAAGGGGTTGCGTTGTTGTGCACTTAATGAGAAGACAT
Organism: Hypoxylon crocopeplum; assembly: GCA_022578875.1. Taxonomy (NCBI): domain Eukaryota; kingdom Fungi; phylum Ascomycota; class Sordariomycetes; order Xylariales; family Hypoxylaceae; genus Hypoxylon; species Hypoxylon crocopeplum. Next base: position 169,889 of record MU399598.1, on the reverse strand, counting down.
CCAAACTATGTGGGCGAGTCGTACCTATGATATGGCTGGCCTGATTAAATCGTATGTTGTATCATTCGGTATTGGCTGATCCTCTAACTATGTACTCCGAGGCGCAACGAAGAAATCAGTAACAAATGAGAGAGATCGCAGATTATTATGATCCCACCACTGGATTCCAAAAGGGGGTTCAGATTGCCTCGAGTCTGAGGCTTCAGGGAGAGAGCAGCGTAAAACTCCATCTTAGACATAGCAACCGTGACTGGATTATGTTATATCTGGGGGAATTCCTTAGAAGCTGTCCCTAGGTGGTAGATAGACATGTAACCTCACGTTCTATTCGATATAAGTAACCTTGGGTGGTACGACAGGATGAAGGGGATCACCTCCTATTCGTCATAGACATCCATCATGCGTTCAAATGAATTATGATGACATGTTACGATAAAGTAGAGGACACCAGGGAGCATAATATCTCTCCAGTGACTTTTTATCTATTCGGTCTGTCAATTCGTGAGATCTTTCGCTTCAGGCGACTTCAGTCATATACGCCGGGATAAACTTGACGAATTTAAGAGGAACAGTCCTAGAACAGCACCACTAACAATACAACTTGTGTATCTCTTCATGGACTGGGAATTACACGGGCACTACATAAAAATCGGAATCTCCGTAGCACAGTATCGCATGTGAACACTTTCGTCATCGAGTCTTCTGCCGCTCGACGGAACGCGACGTGGGTTGCTGCTGTGCTCTGGTGGTAAAGTCTCTGATTGGTGTATGAATTATTCGTTGAATCACAGTGCAACCAGATAAGGGAGCTACTACAACCGCAGTATCGCTGATATTAAGTGCAGTCTAATAATAACGATGGTTGCGGAACTATGTAGCTAAATAAGGTGGTGGTGACGCCGGCTCGACATTTAAGAGATAGCTATCATGGTGGTGCTTGGTATCTAAGCAAGGATATGCTGCCATGGCGACGACGCTTAATAACTGACTCATACTAAGGGTGGGTATAGTCAACAAGGTATCAACGAGTGATTATAATTGATAGGTCGCAAGTTTGAAAGCAAGGACACGAATGGTTCGACTCGATTAATAGTTGTGGCATATTAATAAATAAACAATTCTAACTTGCATATTGGACCCCTGATATTTTCATAACTTTTCATGCGATTCCTGCGACTTTAATAGGTCGGCAACTTCCGCAATCCTGGAGGCCCACTTATTGATCATGAGAAGTTGCTGCAATTGGAGATTCCGCTGCAATTGCCAATTGGGCTTTGTCTGGTAGTCTAGGCCTAAAAGAACACTAGCGGGTGCAGTTCCGTCACCCCAATCCCAAAGTACCGACTAGCAAAGCACTTTATTCTGCTCCCCTCCCCCAAACCAAACCAACTACAATCCACGAGCGACGAACCTCCCACCTTCATCCGAGCACCTCTCCCAACACCACAACTCGCAACACCTCCCGTACAGAACAACCTGTCTCCTAGGACCTCTTGCTAAGCCGAGGCGTTTTCTGCAGCCAAAATGAACCCTCACCAGAAGAACAAGGTTGACGTCAAGGTTAGTCTTCCCTTCTACGACCATCTCCCCACATCTACCCATTCCAAGTTGGGCTGGACACTTCCACGCCCAAGCGACAAGGCATACGATGCAATAGATGAAGCCTTGTGGTGTCTGGCCTCGAACTTTTGGGCTAAGCTCGCTAGTGTCTAAATATCACCTCTTTGTCTTGCACTCTAACCTCTCGATAACCTGTCTTATCTTTCCTACGTATACACCGTTACCAACGAACCCTCAAGCACGTATCCCTAGGATGACTCCATACATACTAACATGACACACATTGCAGTCGCTCTCGCCCGATGAGCAGCGCCTTTTTCGTCTGTATGGCAAACTGCCCTCCAAGTCGGACCACTTCGCCAAGCACCTGAAGGAGCGCAAGTACTTCGACAGCGGTGATTACGCTATGTCTAAGGCCGGCAAGGGCGATAGCGTCGATACGGGTAGCGTCGGCAGCCAGCACCCCGTGCCTGAGAATATCCCGCACCTGTCGTCCCCCAATGGTCAGAACGGCGGCGCCGTCGGTAACCAACACCACCCCGCCCTGCACCATGCCCACTCCGGCGGTCCCCAGGTCACCTCGGCCGGCAGTCCCGTCAAGGAGGGCAGTTTCCTTCATCGCGAGACCAGCGCTGACGACGACGTCGACGCCAATGATGATAAGGACGCCGAGAAAGAGAATAAAGCAGTTTCACCTACCGTTGAGGGTGCTGATGCGAAGGCTATCCCTATCCGAAGATAAAAGAGACCATTAGCAGCCAAAGCAAAGAACAATAGCATCAAGCTATGAACTAGGGCAAAGATCAATCGGGTCTGCTGGCTTCGGAACGGCTGAGTAGCCTGTTGCTAAAGAGGGCGGTATTTCCACCCTTTCCCCCCTAACCATATTCTCATATTTTCTCCCAGGATTTATCGGGGGCGCCGGTTGGTGGCACGTGTACGTGTTGCGGCGTTGTCGTGGTTGTACGACTAGGCGGTTGCTGCTAGCGGAGAGGGGGGAGAAGAAGATGTCGTAAAAGACGGTAGTAGCCCCCTTTCATGATGGTTACGAGGATGGCCTATGTGTTGATTTCCCAATTTCCCCGCGGCGTTCGGAGGGTCGATATGGTACTGGCAAGGGAACCACTTTCGCCATTGCGAAATCTGCTTTTTACGGTTGCGGTTCGATGTCGTTTTTTTCCATCGTCTTACTCTCTATTCCCATTCCCATTCCCATTCCCATCCCCGATCCTGGTCTGATCTGAGAACTCTCGCTAAGCCCCCCCAACAAAACCAAATGGTTTCCTTTTCCTAAGTTTCCACGACAGACAGCCTTCACCGTACATTTTTGAAGCTCTATCTATTTTAGTTTTCACCTGCGAATGTGGAGGGCACACGGGTTCAGCATCGTCCTGGTGTCATGTGTCAGATAGCTGTTTCGATGATGGGTAGATTCAGCCTCGAAAAATGAAAAGTCATCACGGTGTTCCCGCCAACGTCTGCTTCATTGGCCATCATATGATTTTTCTTTTGTCTACTCTGTGATGTCGTGATATGGATGTGAGCGATAGTACACTCATCCGAATTGTTCCACGAACCTATAATACGTATGTAGACTTCTGTTCAAATTGCGCAAGCCTTAGCCGCCATCGCTTTTGCGCCGTCAAAGGTCTTGTTTCCTCCGATGAAGCCTGACGCGTGTACGAAGACACCACCCGGGATCCCAGATACCTCGTCCAGCTGCTCGTCGCGCGCACCCCGCCACGGTTCCGGGAGCCCTTTCCGGCTCTGGAACGAGTCCTTGGACACGGGCACGGCCTGTATCCTCCACTTCGCGTCCGGGACTGGCTTCTCGGGGTACAGCACGTAAAGCACCTTCTTATCCGTGTTTCCTTCCTGTTCTTCTAGTGTATATAGATGATCCTTCCACGGCACGGCTTGTCCCTCGAGCACCATGACGCGGCCCTCGGGGTCGAAGTCCAGCCTCTTCTGGTAAGCCTCCTGCACGATAGCGCGGGCGGGTAACCACGCCTTGGCGTAGTAGTCCAGATCCCGCGAGAACTCCTCGCCGATGCGCGTGCTGGCCGTGACGAAGCGCTCGTCCTCGGCGGCCTGCGCTTCCGCCGGGTCAGAGGGGACTGGGTCGTTCCAGTTGGGGTTCAGGCGGCCGACCAGGGCACCGAGCGTGAAACCACCATCACTGAAGCGCTTCTCGACGCCGGCCTGCTCGAGGCTCGCCGGGTCGTAGGCATCGATGCCGTTGTCATGGGCGTCGAGCGCCTCGATGAAGGACTCGTATAGTTTGTTCCACAACACACCGACCTCGTCGCTGTCCTCCGGCTTGGACAAGTGTTGCGCGATGATGGACTTGCCGAAGTGCATGTACACGAGTCCGGCGCTGGACAGCTTTGTCGGTCGGCCTGGAAAGGTCGTGGTGAAGGTGCGCTGGTGGTGGTCGTACCGGTTGCGCGCTGGCTCGTACTCGCCGCCTACATCAACGACGGTGTGGCATGTCTGCAGCAGCGAGGGGTCGCGTGTGCGGACTAGCGAGGAGTCGGCGTACGTGGGGAGCAGACGTAGCATGTACACGGCGAGGGCTTCGTCGGCGTGGAAGTGGCCGTTGTGGGTGCCGATCTTGGGACCGCTGCCCTCCGTCTTCAATCTCTTTGCTGCGCTCTCGACCATCTTTGCTATTTGTCTGAACATGCAACTGGGCCTCTTGACTTGTAAGTTGGGTTTTCCGATTGCGTAGGCGTCTGTTGTGTTTGTGAGGACGACCAATTCGAAGATTTCCAATTGTGGTTATTGTATTGGATGCGGGTTGGTGGTGGTGGGGGTGAGAACTTTACATACAGCAGAAGTTGATATCGATAGCTTGGGGAGTGGGAATGGTGTCTAAGGTGTGGCTCTAGTGGAATATTGCATTTGGAGAATTGACGTTTTTTTGTTAACCCCGAATGAAGGAGTGACGGTAGGTATGAACGCGTGTTGTTGGAAGGAAGTAACGAAGCGCGGCGTCAGGCTCTCTGGTGCACCTTTCTAAAACCATCAGATTACGATACGTCGGCCCCCAACTCTTCCAATTTGTTTTCCCTCCATCGACCGTAGATATAATTCACCATCTCCGACTCAAAAATTCTCCCTCATTTATTTCTCACAACCACACGCCGCCACACTCAACCACACGCAATTACCATTTCCCCCATCATCTAATATCTTGATCACTCTACTTCTACGCTAACATCAATCATCACCAATTACGTCAAACGCTACTTCGGTAATAATGGACCGCACAGCAGTCAAGGCTGAATACAAGGACATGGACCACGGCGACCTGCAGATGGCAGATGCCAGACCGTCATACAGGTCGTGGAAGAAGAAGTACCGTAAAATGCGCATCAAATTTGATCAGCAGATGCAGGAGATAGAAACTCTGCATAAGCTAGAACAAAAGGCCATGCGAACCGCTAAGCGTCTGGCCATCGAGAACGAGTAAGAAGTTTACCATTCTTCCCGTACTTGGATCAGCAAGAAGACATGGCAATGCTAACCACCTCGTCTGTGTAGTCGTCTCCTAGATCTACTGATGGACATTAACGATTCGCCCCAGATCCCCTTCGAGCGGCGCATTGACCTGAGTTTGGAAGATGACGAAGATGACAACGACTCGGATGCTACTCAGAAGCCTACCAAGTCTCTGAGGAAGCTGGAGCAAGAGGTGCCGCATCGATCATTTGCGGCCACAATCGAGCAGTTCCCGGAGGTCCTAGAAGACCTAGAGCCCGAAGATCCAGAGATACACCCTACCTCATTCCTAAACGCCGACGACATCGACGAATACTTCTACGAGCTTGACGCACGCTTGAAACGCAAGCCGAAACCCACCCTCGCTCCCAGCGCTATAGGCAAGGAAGTCTCGAATCCTGCCGCCAACTTTGCGCTACGAAACCCTACGAGCGTCTATAACTGGCTTAGAAGACATGCACCTAAGACCTTCCTCCAGGATCTCGAGAAGGAGAAGGAGAAAGACAAAGGCAAGGATAAAGACGACGGCCACGGCGATAAGGACGACGACGGTGGAAAGAAGCGTAAGGGCGGCGGTACCGCGCGGACTAAGAGACAATCGGCCGCCAGTCGTAAGGAGAAGGAAGCGGCAGAGTCTTTGGATTGGGATGACGATGCTGGCTACGATGCCCCCGCGACTAAAGGGAAGAGGAAGAGAGATGATGATCCGGGTTACAGACCTAAGGGCGGATCAAGTCGACCTACGAAGAAGCGCAAGAGTAAGGATCTTGGGTCTCTCCCAACTAAGGGCTCACGGAAGTCCAATGCCTAATCTAATACTTCAGGCTTTTGGAAGGCTTCCCTAGGCCGTTAATCGATTATTAGCCAGCAGCACAGGGGTTCTGGATACCACACAGTCGAGTGCGTCACTTCGGGGAGTCAAGGATTCTAGAGGATTATATAATGTGGTGGTGTTTTCCTCTAGCAATGCACTTTCAGACCCAACCTCATAATGTAGTATTTTATTGTGCTGGCGAGATCGAACATGTCCCCGTGGAAAGAGGGCTGGTTAAAGTAGCTGTAGGTAGTGTAAAGCACAGTATATGGAGTGTATTCAACACACTTCGAATGACATAAGGGGTTGACCCTGGAGCTCACCTGATTGGCTCCCACACCTTGCTTTTAGTAATTTTCTCCAATGGTTCAATATCGAGACTCATACCTCGCACTGTCTTTTTAAGATAGAATCGAAGTGATCAATTATAATAAGTACATGGAGTCCTAGATCAAGGGTAGGAAGTATTTATTCATACATTACTATAACCTTCATTCACGTGGATACCCACAAGGAACTTCAACTTACACAACTCATTTGACGGTGCTACCCCAAACCTCCAACTAAGGGAAGAAATAAAAGACGAACAAAAGCCAGGCTATCCTACTCCAAGTAGGCAGGTCCCCCCCAGCGGCAACGAAACCATGCCAGAACGCAAGACCTACATAGTAGAGCACCTAGACCCGGAGCTAGGGCAGTGGTCGGAGCTCGAGTACATCGCCATCGCGGAGGAGACGCAGCGCGCCGGGAACACCTTCATGCTGTCGTCGCTGTCCCAAGGCTTCAAGGTGCCTGAGAAATTAGCCCGGATCCCGACTTTCAAGGCGGAGCAGCGCGGCGCGGAGGATATTTACGGCGAGCAGGGGTTGAAGGAGAGGGTGTGCCTTCTGGATCCGCAGGCGGAGAAGGACTTGAACCCGGATGATAAGACCGAGTTTGATGTGTTTTTGTTTGGCGGGATTTTAGGTGAGTCTTTTTGACTGATGAGTCCATAGGTATATGGGATTGAGAGGCTGACTGACTGTGGAATGTAGGGGATGATCCACCACGGGGTACGTATCAAAGAGCTTCTTCCCCGTCGCTTCTCTGTTTCTGAAGAAAGGGACGGAAAGAGTAATAAGGCTAAACTGATGAGGGCGTAGATCGGACATCTGAGCTACGCAAGAAGGGCTTCAAGGGCCGACGTCTGGGCCCCGTGCAGATGACGACGGACACGGCGGTGCGGGTGACGCGCATGGTGATCGAGGAGCAGTGTAAGTGTCTTTCTCTCGCTCATCCCCTATTCCCCTATTCCTTTTCTACTACTACTACCGTATTACGATCTCGGGCAGGAGAACTAAGTAAGAGAATAGTCACGCTGAGCAAGGTACCCTACACGGACTTCCCAGAGCTCAAGTTCAACGAGCACGAGAGCACGCAGATGCCGTTCCGGTACGTGAAGGACGGAGATGGGAACCCAATTATGCCTGAGGTGAGGCCCCTATTTCTCCCCTGATTGCTATTATTCCTTCCTTTCTTCCTACCTGATTTACTACACAAACGTACACGCAGTTGGATTGGAAGAGCTAGCTAACTAGGGGGCGCAGGGAATGGTGGACCTGATCAAAAAAGACGCAGATAAAAGCATCGATGACCTATTCTGAGGGTGAACTGTTCCATCTAGTAGGATAGGAGTCAAAAGTCGTCCCTAAGTAGGGCGTAAAGTTATTAGCTCACGTAATAATTGAGATGGGCTAGGAAATCGAGTACACATATGCAATTGGTACTCTAAGGCGAGCCCTCTACAAGAAAAGAGAGAAAGATTCATTACGAATAAGTGACCAATATATGAACACTTACGTGTTATCTTAGTCCATCATCAAGTCAACATAGCAAGAGACAGACTGGTTAAAGTTGACAAAGGGTTGCTTAGTAGGATTCCTACACCTCATCCACATCCATATCATCAACCGAATCACTTTCTTCTCCAGATCCAGAGGAGTCATTCTCATCAAGGTCTTCGTCCTCATCCAGATCCTCGTCATTATTCTCGTCTCCTTCATCGTCAAAGTCATCCATATTGATATCCTCTTCCCCTTCCTCATCCTCATCCTCATACCCTTCTCCCTGCTCCTCTTCTCCCTCCCCTTCCTGTTCGAGATCCTCCCAACGACTCGGCGTGGGCGTAGACACTAAAGTCTCGGCATCAGCACTGGGTGCGGGGGACGGCGCGACCGAGTAGTCACGAATCGACAGCGTCCTAAGAAGTTCATTACCCCTGGCCCGCCTAGGGCCCCGGTGATGTGGCAGGTTGAACTTTCCGCGGTGGCCCTGCTTCTGCTTCTGCTTTTGCTTCTGCCTGAGCCTCCTGCTCCGATTGTGGTCGGCACGCGGGTCCACGCTCTTCGCGATGACCGTCACTTCGTCCTTCTCACCCTTGCGTTTCTTCAGAGCGATCAATCTCTCGAGGAACCTGCCCTGCTCGATCCTCTCTCGTGAAGCCCATTTCTCGGGTGGCGGGACTAGAGGTCGGACGTTACCTTCCCTCAGGCCAAAGACGTTGCGCTGGTTTCGTTGGTCGGCGGTGTCTTTGGGCTTTAACTGCACTTCCTTGACCGTGATGCGCGCGCAACTCGCGGCTAGGAGGTCCACGTCGTTATCGAACTGACGAATAGCTGGAAGGGGGTCGTCGTTATCACGGTGCGTCATGAGCAGCTCAGTACCCACATTCCGACTCCATTGGCCCGAGTAGACGCGACCTTTGTATGAGATGACAGGGCGTTGTGAGTGAAGGTCCAATATCTGAACTTGGTGATCATCGACGTCATCAACAGTTTCCTTAGACTGCTGATATTGTCTGATCTGGGCTATACGCTCTTCCTCGTCGCTGGTGTCAAGGTCGTTGCTATTACCGTTGCTTGGACTCCCGCGCCTGTTCAGGTACAGCTTGGCTAACTCGGATTTCTCACCACCTCTATGGCCCTGGTAGTTAACCATGACGCCTTGACGAGTGGTGAAGTCTGCCTTAGAGAGATCAAGGGTAACGTAAAAGGTCTAGGATAATCCAGTTAGTCAATTAGGACTGTTTTCCCTTTTGCTTCAATCTCACCTCGGTTTCGGTCTTGGAATATTCATACTCCCATTCAGATTCGTCTTCTTCATAGGGGATTGTGCTATGTTTACTTATGGAAGGCCTCTCGAGGGTATGAGAGTCTCCCTCACTCACTCCATTGCTAGCCATTGGATATTGGTAAGATGGAGTTGTGATGGCTGAGATATATGTAGAAACGCATTTGAGAAACAAGAATGCAGTGTATTCGGACTCTAATAGAACGAGGATGTAGGAACTTGGAAGAAGAGGTACATGTAGGTACCTATGGTTACTAGGAGGATGTATATATCAGAGTTTAGTAGGTGCATCTGACGAAGCTCTCGATGAACCGAACAATTTCCACAGTAATTTAGGCGGTCAATAGTGGCATTATGTACTGCAACCTCCCTAATCCTTGTTAATCCTTGGAGGGGCACCCACTGAGCGCATCTGCATTGCAACCCGCCCCGACCCTCCCGCCCCTCCTGCCCCTCACCCCGCTGAAAATTCCCACTGTACAATACTTGTACCTATACTCAACTTGTACCGCTGCTTGACTGACTCACCAAACTAAATCAAACAATTCCTCTGGTTCGTGCGCAGGCCAGTTCGAGGTCATATAGACCTGTGTCGATCTTAAAACATCAACCTCTGATACGAGTTGCTACCGTCAGTGCTACCCTCGATCCGCCCCAAGCGATGCCTACCGTCCACTTGCTCGATTATGTCGCGGGCAACGTGCGGTCCCTTGTCAACGCGATCGAGAAATGCGGCTACACGGTCGAATGGATTAATAGCCCGGAAGAGGTCAAGAGCGCCGAGAAGCTGATCCTTCCTGGCGTCGGTCATTTTGGCCATTGCATGAGCCAGCTAGCCTCTGCCGGCTATCTAGCTCCCATTCGCGCCCACATCGACGCTGGCAAGCCCTTCATAGGCATCTGCGTTGGGCTACAGGCGCTGTTCGAAGGCTCATCAGAGGATCCAGCCGCGCCCGGCCTAGGCGTGATAAAGGGGGAGCTGGATCGGTTCGACGACACCCAAAAATCGGTCCCGCATATCGGCTGGAACAGCGCCAACGCCAGCGGCAAGAGCTTGTATGGCCTGCGGCCAGAGAGCAAATACTACTATGTCCACTCATATAAGTACCCATACGTCAGGGGCCAACTAGAAGGCCAAGGCTGGACCGTCGCGACAGGAACGTATGGCGGCGAGGTATTTGTGGGCGCGGTAGCCAAGGACAACGTGCTGGCGACACAGTTCCACCCGGAAAAGAGCGGCGTCGCGGGATTAAGAGTCATAAAAGCGTTCCTGGCCGGCGAGGGCGCGAAGACGCTAGGACAAGATATATCTGGACCGGCGCCAACGGGCGGTTTGACGAGGCGCGTTATCGCGTGCCTCGACGTGCGGACGAACGACCAGGGGGATCTCGTAGTGACGAAGGGCGACCAGTACGATGTGCGCGAGAAGACGAGCGACCGCAACGTGCGGAACCTAGGCAAGCCCGTCGAGCTAGCGAAGAAATACTACGAGCAAGGCGCCGACGAGGTCACCTTCCTCAACATCACCAGCTTCCGCGACTGCCCGCTAGCGGACCTGCCCATGCTAGAAATCCTGCGCAGGACGTCCGAGACCGTCTTCGTGCCCCTGACCATCGGCGGCGGCATCCGCGACACGGTCGACACCGACGGCACCGAGGTCAGCGCCCTCGAGATCGCCACCATGTACTTCAAGAGCGGCGCCGACAAGGTGTCCATCGGGTCGGACGCCGTCCTGGCCGCCGAGGAGTACTACGCCGTCGGCCGCAAGCTGTACGGCAACACCGCCATCGAGCAGATCTCCAAGGCGTACGGCAACCAGGCCGTCGTGGTCAGCGTTGACCCTAAGCGCGTCTATGTGCCCAAGGTCAACGCCACGCGCCACAACACCATCCGCACGCGCTTCCCCGGGCCGCGCGGCGAGGAGTACTGCTGGTATGCATGCACTATTAAGGGCGGGCGAGAGATGCGCGACCTCGATGTGGTGGAGCTGGTTCGCGCCGTCGAGGCTATGGGCACCGGCGAGATTTTACTCAACTGCATCAACCGCGACGGCACCAACGCCGGCTTCGATCTAGAGCTGGTCGACCAGGTCAAGGCTGCCGTCCGCATCCCTGTCGTTGCCTCCAGTGGCGCTGGCAACCCCGCCCACTTCGAAGAAGTCTTCTCCAAGACGCGAACGGATGCTGCGCTCGGGGCTGGCATCTTCCACAGGGGCGAGTACACGGTAAAGCAGGTCAAAGATTATCTAGCGGAGAAGGGGTTGGAAGTACGACAATTCGAGGGCGATTTATGATGATATTTACATTTATAAAAAACTAGGATATTTTTACTGGAAGAGACGTGTATGCAAGGGACATAGAGGATCTGGCGCACTTGTGTCTGTCATGTGGAGGGCGTTACTTGGGTCTTAGATAAGGAAGACGAGGGAAGATAAAAAAGGGATAATAGAAATCCGTCGTCTATTGATAGTAATCTGTTACTATTCCACTGTCTGTCCTTGCATTATGCTGATCTATTCGCGATTTCTTGGTCCTCTAAAACCGATGCCTTGCGCCCATGGGAATGAATGCAGCTAGATGCAACTGAGAAAACGACCAGTGCGCCAGAGCTGACGGATGTGATGCATGGATAATTCCGAAAACGCCAGAATGAAAAAAAAGCAGCTTAACCTCCGGAAATGCGGCATAGACGCCGGCGGGTTCCCCTAGCTTCTGAACAGGAATTGAAATTGAGTTACGAACGATCGTTGAGGTCCAGGGTGCCGCGATCAAACTTCCATACCCATAAACAACCATTTGTTGCTAGTGACGTCGATGTCCTTCGCCCAGTGGTCGAGGGTAGTCAGGTCGAAGCCAACCCACTGAAGACTCTTCATCAATGCCTTTGCATAGTCATGTGGCATGAAACGGTCCACGCAAATAACAACGTGTGCGCACCCTACCGGGCCATCGGCAAGTTCGATCAAAGCAATGAGTCTATAAGCAGCGTCAGTATGATTCAATGACATAATAAGAGGCGAGGGGAAGAACGTACGCTTGCTTGAGATCGCAGCCCACGAGTCCGTTGTCAAAGAATGCAAACAAGGACTTCTCGTCGCCATCCTCTACAACAAAGGCTCGGAAGCTGGCGCCTCCAGCGTAATCCCAAAACTCCATCCATCCATTCACATAGACTGCTGGTTTGTTGGTATCGATGCTGTCGTTGCTCGAAAACGAAGACTGAGGCGTAGGATAGTCATCGGGCGGCGTAAGTGCGTATTGATTAACACCAGTCAGGAAGGAGCCGTTACCGGCCATGTTCCGCTCACCCTGGAACACAGCTTTCATGGTCTCGCAAAAGAATCTCTCACATTCTTCCCTGATCTGAAATGTTGCCCCCCCTCGGCGGCTACGGCTGGTCTGCGTGTTGACGATGCCGTTGGTGTTGTTGTTACTGCTGCGCTTCTTAGTCTTGGGCTGAAGAGCGAGCTCGTTGGAGGAGGTGATTGCCGCGAGGGGGGGACTTGACGGGGGAGATGGTAGACCTGAGATAGGGACCTCAGGAATACCACTCGGCCCCTGCAGCCCCGGTAGTGCAGTAGTGAAGACCCTTCAGGGAGGCGGCGGGGTCGACGAGGTAGCAACTGGCGAGGACATTGACCTGACGGGCCACTGCCTCGCCGTTACTACTACTACAGTTATTTTTATTGTTTTTCATTGGCGCCATGGCAGATGGTGGAATCCAGGGTTGTCGTAGAAATCGAGTCTGTCTGTTGAAGGGGATGGATGGGATGAATCAAGGATCTCGGGGAAATCCGATCAGCGACGAAAGCGTAAAGTTGATGTACGGGGATCTCAATTTTTGCTTCTGGGCACGAAAATCGAAGAGTTTATTAACGGATTGACAGATCAAAGAGTCGAATTGTTGGCGGTGTTTTGGTGAATTGAGCGGTCTGTGAAGTTTGTGTGTTAAAGGTTTGTGTTTTTTAAAGTGTAAGACGAGGCGGCAATGTTCAAAGCCAAATAAATCTTGGAAAGGACGGCGGTCAGTACAGTGTTGCATTTGCAGAAAGAGCGGGCGACAAGCGTGCGCCGTGCGGTTCCTAGGTTCTGGAAACGGCTAGATCTTTTTGCCTCGACTAGCCTGGACCAATCAATAGGCCGCACTGGACCGTGCCACCCCGCATGTCCATCACGTGTAAGTCCGCCATCAATTGAACCAATAACCTGGGAGCGCTGTGATTGGTCTGTGATTTCTTGTCCAGTCTTGGCATCTCCATTAACTGACACTCAAGAGCCGGTCAGCCCATTGGCGACGCAGGCGACGATGCTCTCACCTATGAATTCGCTAGAATCGCATGTTTTTGCTAGGTTTTATATGATAATCGTAATGTTTATTTACCAATTCGAATCGGCATATGTACTTACAGTTCTATTCCCTATAAGGATAGTAGAGCCGACGGGACTGGAGATCAGAATATCAATTCGTGTGGCTATCCTTGAAGACTCACTACTGTATCGCGATTCTCCATGCGGCTAGAAGGAAGCTTTTCAAGTATGCTACCTTACCGAACAAACAAGCTTGATTTGTCTCATGTCACTAGCAAGTAAGAGAGTTAGTTCGCTTATAGAATAAACACTCCAATACGGATCCGTACGCTTTAAATAGTATTATGAGTTGGATATTTCAAATTCAGAATTATGTATTAAATATGCTATGCTCGCCGTGTCTTAGATAATCCCACAAAACTTTCTGTCCTACTATAATATTAGTAAGAAGAGCTTTCTATTCCGGACTCGGACCGCCTTCACCGTCATCGACTCAGCCTTTGTTGCAACTCAGAGCTAATGACTCGTCGAAGCGGCGATTTTACTCCGGGAAGCTCGGTATTAGACATTTATGTGCATACAAGCTCAACAATGTGTATAGCCACTTTACATGTAGCTTAACAACATTGCCGCCCTTAACATTCATAAGCTCTCAAAACGACTAACAGCTAAGTCTCGTCACGAGAGATATGAGACTAAAGGCCATTTAAGTTGAATGTATATGATTCTAATTACCTAGGTACCTAAGTTATTATTTCTTCAAGACCAGAGGCTCAGAATTCCTTATAAGCACGCTTCCCTAGTGCGACACGTTAACAATGAAGCCCGAATCATGCAGGGCTGGTAGGGTCACCCCTCTACTACCACCCTCTTAGCCGCATTGGGGGAATAGTGGGCGAACGATAAAGCCGATAAAGCTTGGTGGAGGTGGGCGTTACCGATAACAGAGCCAACCCGTGAGATGCGTCTTGCTCCAAAATGATGTGATGATGCACACGGGATCAAATCTTAATGGTCGTGTCAGTCCTACACAAGCGTGAAGCCTGACATGACAGCATGGATATCACCCGCAGGTTCCGGCATGCAACCAGCTTAAAAGGTCGTGGTATGCCTGCCCAACCATATATTAATACAACCTACCAGCCTAGAGCATCTCTTTGTGCTGTTCATTGCTCTTATTATCGATGCGGGGGCTCGCTGCTGTCATTCTACCGTATGTGAAGCATTACTTCTTCGCCTTGTCCCCCGGACTGAGCTGGACTCTTTTTTAATACTCAACTTGGCGACCTAAATACACCAGACAAAGCGCGACATAAGCTTGTATATCTTTCTCGACGTTTGAAACTGTCGAGATGTATTCTATAATGTTCAACGAGGTCCTTCCCTCTCCTCCCCCTGCTCCTCCACCAGCACGAGAAGCGGATGAGGGCCCTAGATTCCCTATTTATCTACTTCCGAGCCTTACTATGCCATTTCGCCGAAGACGACGGAGCTCAAGTTTCAATATTGGGAGCTCACCAAGTGAAGCACTGCCGTCCTTGAGCACATCTCCAACGGATTCAACACCATCGAGTCCGGTAGGAACCCCGCCCACGCCTCCGTTCTTTATGCCCACCTCCCTCTTGTCCAGTTTTACGTCAAAGGAAACCCGCTCCCGATCTTCCATTAAGCCCTCGAGAGCTACGAAACTCGCACAGACGCAACCAAATACCATTAGATGCTGTACATGTGCATCGGACTTTGCATTCGGCTCGCAGATCGTCAGCAAAGGCTTCACAGGCCGGTATGGCCGAGCGTTTCTGGTGTCACCACCAGACCAAACATCTCGTAAAGGATCCAAGGGCAGGGATCTCATTAATATCAAAATTGGCAAGTCCGAGACCCGTCTCTTGGTTACCGGATCGCATGTTGTCGCGGATATCACCTGCGCTGTCTGCCATAGTAAGGTAGGCTGGAAGTACTTGGACGCTAAGGAGGAGGCGCAGAAATACAAGATCGGGAAGTTCATCCTGGAGACACAGAGAGTGGTGGTCTACCGGAACTGGGAAGACGTCATGGTTGACGAGACACCCGAGATCGAGATCGAGCAGGATGGTCCACAGGCGGAGGATGGCGAGGAACCTATTGTCTTCGATTCCGACGATGAGGATGAATGCGAAGACTTGTTTGCGGGAAGCTGGGATCCCGAAGTCGTTGCTAAGAGACGAAGCCGGAAGGTCAACCGGCGTTCTAAGAAGAGCGCTGATTGAGCTCTTAGCCGTAACAGTTGAGGCTAATGCATTTCAAGGAGTTTTCACGATGACAATATCCCAGAATGGATCATTCAAAGAGCGACCAAGGCATCTCGACTCATAATACCCCCTTCGGATAAGGCTCGGTCGTGGGAAAGGTCTATGGGTTTCAGGTGGAAAACCACAATTCGGACAGATCAAGGCGTTTTTGGTTATTCACATTGCATGGCATTCAAACTAATGATGATACCCTCACTACGATAGTTAGACGATACCGCTCTCTTCAACCATGAGCATTTGGTTACGTATATATTAATCTATATTTAAATCGGAAATCGGTAACGTAACCGCGCGCGTATCTATAATTCGTTAATGCGTATAGATTTTATGGCCGTATGGATAGTAGCCATGCCGTCTCTATTCTGTTGGCGCAGGTTTTGGCGTGGGTGTTGGTGTTGGCGCAGGAGTAGGTTTCTGACCAGCTGACAGCTCCAGCGTGACCTGAGAAAATTAGTATCTCTCAGACAAATCTTGAGGAATTCAAGACATACTGGGCCGTTATTCACCAAGGCAACCTCCATCATGGCCTGAAACACTCCGTTCTTTACCTTGTCAGCCACGTAGCCTTGCTGCACCTTTTCAAAGAAGTGCTGGTACAGTCTCTTGGCCTCCTCTCCGCCCATAGCTCCGTGAAAGTCAGGCTTGTTGCCTTTCTTAGTAGAGGCAAGTAGAGTAAATTGAGACACTGAGAACGATGTTAGAAATGAAACTACTTCAACGTGGGGTGACTTGAACATACCGCATAGGACCTCACCACCGATATCCATTACACTCCTTTTCCACTATGTATTCGTCAGACATAACCGTCAAATACGCGCGTACAAGACATATGGGGAATGAAGTAAAGGGCGCTAATATGTCACCATACTCTTCCTCCAGCATCGTCATCCCATAGCTTCAACTTCAACACCTTAGCCGCGAGCGACTCTGCCTCTTTTTCCGTGTCACCGGGTCCCACTGCGGCAAAGACCAAAACCCCTTTCCCAATGGACGATACCACCTCCTTCTCCACCGTTACGGAAGCTGACAGCACGCGCTGCAGAATGGCTGCAATAATTCTAAATGTTGGATAAAGAGTCTGGATATGTAGTTGGGTTATTGAGAGTACCGACCTTTCATATTGGGCGAGGCAAATTACATAAACTTGTAGTTGGTCGTGTTGGCGATCTGCAAAGGCACGATCTAGGTAAGTATTAGGCAAGACCTAGAGGGTTTAAAAGGAAACCGTCACAATGTCATGAGTCATTCGGGAATATCTTCAATAATGAGTTGGTATAAGTTATCCGTATTGATAGTCTATCAGCTGGTCGCCGGGTGTAAGTCGGAAGCACAGCCCTCCGTGGTTTGAGGCCAGGCGCTGAACCTTATGTCTAAATCTGAGCTATGGGACGTATCGTCGTTAAAGTTCAGATAAGGTAACTGCCATGTACCTATTGATAGGATGGTTGATTGATCAGAAACACCTCAGAACTAGAGGAAATAGAAACATTTCGGAGAATAATATAAATTAGATACTTTAAATCAACAGAGTAGGCTTATTTACATAGAATATTTACACCTTGTCAATAAAACCTCATCTTCATCACTGAAATGGAGGTACTGACAGGTGAGCTGGTTAGATATGTAGGTGAGCAGGCACGGTTAGGTACACGTGTGGTACGGAAAGGACTCATAGCGTACCTTGTAGGTAGCCAAGGCAGGCTGGAAGTAGGCTGTAGCTGCCCTCCAATGCATCATGGATCCAGGTTGCTAGGGCTGTGCTGCATCGCAATCTTTAATCCGTCGCATCTTACTCTAGGAAAAGATGCAGCCTTCTACAACAAGTACCACACATATATCACCTAGGTAAATCAGCAAACAACCATATTTTATACATTTCTTCTTCCACTTTCCTCTTCTAGAGAAGAGCAAACGAAGACCAAGAAATTCCTCATCTTCTGGCCATCGTGCGTCTTTCCTCTTCCTACCTTACACTGCACTGCACAACACAACACAGCATAGCACCAATCCAGTGCGATCCTGTCAACAGCTAACTGACTGATCTACAGTAAATGATCACCTGAAGCCGTGCCGACCTAGAATTGACCTGTGCCGGTTTCACATTACAATTGCTATCATCACCTCGTTACCACGTAACCATCATTCGCTTCGACGCTGCTATCCGACTTCGATCCGACTTCGATCTACACACAACGTTCGCGAACATACCTAACTTTGCACTACTAGCTCAGGTGCTTTCCTGAGCACCCGCTGTCGCAATGGCCGCAAGGAAATTGCAACAAGAGATAGACAAGTGCTTCAAGAAAGTAGCTGAGGGTGTCGCTGAGTTCGATGGTATCTATGAGAAGATCGAACAGTCAAATAACCCTGCTCAGAAGGAGAAGCTGGAGGATAACCTCAAGCGCGAGATCAAGAAGTTGCAAAGACTACGTGATCAGATCAAGACATGGGCTGCCAGCAATGACATCAAAGACAAGGCTCCGTTGCTTGAGCATCGGAAGCTGATAGAGACGGTATGTAATGGGACGAGAGACTGGTCGCATGTTCTTTCTCTCCTGCTATATCGCTTACAATTTCTCTAGCAAATGGAGAGGTTCAAGGCCGTTGAGAAGGCTATGAAGACCAAAGCCTACTCGAAAGAGGGCCTCTCGGCAGCTGCTAAGCTGGATCCGAAGGAACAAGCTAAAGTAGAAGCTGGCGAATTCCTAAGCAGTATGGTCGACGAGCTTGAGCAACAGATCGAGATACTTGAAGCCGAGGGCGAATCGATACAAGCGACCATGAAGAAGGGCAAGAACCAGGCCTCGAAAGCAGATCGCATGGCCACCATCGAGCGCATAATCGAACGGCATAAATGGCACCAGGGGAAGCTCGAGCTTATCCGTCGGTCGCTGGACAATGGAGGCGTCGAGACTGATCAAGTGAACGATCTAGAAGAGAGCATCCGCTATTACGTCACCGACGGCACGACCGATGATTACGTTGAGGATGAAGGACTCTACGACGAGCTTAACCTGGAAGAAGAGGAGGATGTATACGGCATGGTCCAGGACAACGATCGAGTCTCGTCGCAAGATACGCAGTCAATACAAGAAGACGTCGTTGAGCCTGAATCACGATCTGGCAGCCTACCCGGGAAGTCACGAACTACTGTCGAGGCTGTAGCAGCCGCAGGGCGACGACCTTCTGCACAGCTCAAGTCACCTCTTCCGACCCTGGCAACGTTGCATAACCCGTTGGCGAATGTTCCAAATGGCAGCACTACTAATGTGGGTATGAAACCTGCATCGCTGCCAACACGACCAGCTGGAGAGGGGTTGAAGTATGCGTCAGCCGCGGCGGCAGCTGCTGCAAGTGACAAGAACAACGTGGGCATCGCACCGCTTCCACCGCCGCCAGGATCTCAACCAGTCTCAACTACTCCAGGCATCTCCCCACTGCCTCCCGTTGGTCCGTCTAGGACAAGTGCGGCCAACTCACCAAATACAGCATTCTTACAACCAGCCCCGTCAGAACAGAAGTCGGGGAATCTGTCGGTCCCAACGACCGTACCAGAGCCCAAGGTGCCCGAGCCGATTGCCTCGGCATACGCGTCGAAGAAGTCCGAGAAGACGTCTTCCAAAGCTGCAGGCAAAGCATCTGTCACTACCGATCACGCGGAGTCTTCGAAAGGTAAATCATGTGATTCGTTATACATTTTTTTCATATATTAATTGTCACGTAGCAACCCAATCGAATGGGGTCGCAAATGGTATCAAACCTATCGAGGAAGAAAAAGAGGAAGAGTCGATATACCATCTTCCTTCTTCCCTACAAGACTTGGTAGATACTTTCGAGGTGACCAAGAAGCGTTCGCTACCTGTGAATAGCCAGTCTCATCTGCGCATGATGATGGCTTCACAGGTCAACTTGAACATACTCGACACCTTCGACTCGGAACCCGCGCGAACATACAAGCCGGAGTCTCGCTATCCCTCAACAGCAGGGTACCCACAGGAACCATTACCGATCTTCGAGGATCCAAGACTCTACTCTCGGATAGAACCCGATACTCTCTTCTATGTATTCTACTATAAGCAGGGTACGTACCAGCAGTACTTGGCCGCCAAAGCGCTTAAGGATCAGAGTTGGCGGTTCCACAAGCAGTACCAGACATGGTTCCAGAGGCACGAAGAGCCTAAGAGCATCACGGAGGAATTCGAGCAAGGGACTTACCGGTTCTTTGACTACGAGTCCACTTGGTATGTCCGCCACAACAACATGCCTACCAGTGCAGAGGGTTATATTCTTCCCTATCCATGATTGAACGCCCCTCATATGCAAATTACTAACTGATGGTAGGATGAATCGAAGGAAAGCGGACTTTAAATTTGCTTACCGGTTCCTCGAGGACGATGTATGAAGAGATTCGACCATCCGAACATCCCCATCGGGGGGAAATGGTCGGCGGTGGTTGCAACGGTGGTTACTCTGTCTCTAAGGACTCGGTATATGCAAAATAATCACGTTGCTAGTTGGGAGAATCGTCACTGACGGTCTACCTTTGTCGTAATACCTGTAAGGAAATACATACAAGAACGCGTCGCTTAGCTTCTCTCCGATGACTTCACTTCAAGATTTGCATGTCTTGCGATGCTCCCGAGTGCGGGATCACTTCTTTATTTTTTACTAATATTCTGCTAATTAATGCGACGCTTTGGTCAAATCGAGGGAGTAGGGATATTCGTTGGTAGATTCGGCGTGTTAATTTTCGAGAACCTGGGGGGTAAGTACAAAACATTCTCACCGCTCAACGCTTTCAGTTCATCTTTCTACTTACCTAGGTAGGTATCTCAAGTTTAACTAGATCGGTCGGTGAAATCTAGTCCTTACTGAGTCGGCATGCCGTCTTCGGCACCTAGGTGTCTATTCACGAATAAGAGATGCAGGAACACTCCAAATCCGGCAGGGCTTTCGCGGTTGGGACAATCATATGATTTCCATATGGTCTCGTGGTATTGTCTATGGGAGAGGGAGGGACGGGACATCCAAAGCCGCAGCGAGTGCCGCCAGCCTATCGGAAGTTTTCCGTGTGTAATTACATAGGGGTCGACTCGCTGGGTACCGAGCGGCCGGGTGCAAAGTTGCGCTGCTAGCACTACATATGTATGTACCTACACGGTTACGGTATGTTTCTAGAATTTCTTGCAATTCATACCCCTTGCTTTTAGTACTACAGTTATCACAGATGGAGAAACGTCGCATTGCAAGTGAGATGCGGCTTCGCTCCGATGCCGAGTCCAATGTCGGCACTTGACTCCCTACTTAAGTGTACCTGCGGCGTGTTCCGTTCTCATTTGTCCAGACCCCAATCGACTCCCAGGTACAGCTGCACGGGATACACAAAGGCGTCTTTCATGTGAGCCGTCTTCCACCTCTCAAGCTCCGCGAAACGGGGCGAATATGGAATCAATTGATTGACAGATCTTGGGTACGAATCGGCCGGGCCCTTTCTGCTGTTCTAGATCGGCTCCTATATTACGTTTCTCTCGAGGGCCATCTGTCCAACCTTAGCTCTCCATGTCTGGTCTACCTAAGCGCCAATCCTTCCTGTCTTCGCTCCCGTGCATTGGTCCAGTGACCAAAAAATCCCCAGCTGCCAGAGCTTTCCCCTCACTCACCTACCAACGGCCCTGCGGTGGACTTCACGATGGTAGTCATACGACCGGCTCGTTTGCATTGAGAGGTGAATTGAATAGCTGTGATAGTTCGCATCCGATTCCGCAGCCTGAAGTAGGGACCAGTGTCGGTGTTCACTTGAACGGTACAGGCCTGCTATTTAAATGCGAAACAGTCCCCGGATCTCCATTGTTTATCCAATTCACTAGAATCCGAGCTGAGCTCTTGTCTCACTCCAGCCTAAAGCCATTGAACCAGCACTACAGCGGCTTCGCCTCCCCCTCCCCCTTATTAGGCCGTTATATATCATATCACATCACATCTCATCGTAACCATCACCATGGCTCACCCACAGACGCTCTTCACGCAAACCTCGTTTCACGGCCCCTCGCTGCTGCAGGCGCGGCGGACGACGATCGGGCGCGTGACGGTGAAGGCGCAGCTGCGCAAGCTGCGGGACACGGGGCGCTACGCGGCCTTCAGCCTGGCGTGGCAGCCGGCCTACGCCGACCGCTCGCGCTGGCCCTGCCCGGCCCCCATGTACTGGGACAGCGACGTGGCCAAGTGGATCGAGGGCGCCTGCTACCTGCTCGCCGAGGAGTACGATGCCGAGGTCGACGCCGCGGTGCGCGAGCTCGTCCAGATGATTCGGGGCGCGCAGCGCGAGGACGGGTACTTGAATACTTGGTTTACGATCGCGGAGCCCGAGAGGCGGTGGACTAATATTCGGGATCAGCATGAGCTGTGAGTTTTTTCTTTTCTTTCTTCCCTATTTGCGCTGGTGGTTCTGGGTGTTCGAAAAGGGGAAAGAGAAGAGGAAGGAGGTCGTCGTATGGCGTTCCTAGGAAGGGGGGGTTTCTCCCTTTGGATGACTAGGTACTGACTAGAGCTTGGTTTAGGTATAACGCTGGTCATCTTATCGAGGCAGCGCTGGCGCATAGCAATTACTACAAGAATAACCTCCTGATAGAGCCTATTGAGAAGTACGTCAAGCTTATTTGCACGGTTATTGGGCCCGGCCCGGATCAGGTTAGTATCTCTTCGTGTCTTTGCTTACCCCTTAATGTTGGTCTAGGGAGCGGTCGTCTCTTTTTGGGAATGACTTTTTTTGTTTCCTCACGAGTCTTTTCTCGGCCACTCTCTGAGAGCTCCTCCTTAGATAAGGTCGACGCTGACATTCGTGAACCTGGGATAGAAACATGCCTATCCAGGCCACCCCGAGACTGAGCTGGCGCTCCTGCGCCTGTACACGGCGACGGGAAATGAGGACGCGTACGCGCTGGCCCGGTACTTCGTCGAAGAGCGTGGTAACCCGACCGGCCAGGACGGCTTGCCGTATTACGAGTGGGAGCGCCGGCAGCGTGGCGACAGCGCCTGGAAGCGCTCTGATAGCTACCAGATGCACGACAGCAATTGGTATAACCAAGCTCATGCACCCATTCTAGAGCAGAAGTCGGTGGAGGGCCACGCCGTAAGGGCAATGTATCGTGAGTATTTTCTAAGTTATTGTCACCCCTATTCGTCTCTTCGATGCATGGTGCTACTCCTTGGGCTGTTGTGGGAGTCGTCAGCTCTGGAAAGTTTGGCGCTGCGACCTAATTTGCTAGAATGGACTCGCTGTCCAATGTTGTTCAACCCGCAGTGGTTATTAAGGGTGACCGAGTGTTTTGAAACATTATGCGTCGGCTACTGCGACTCGAGGGGCGTGTGATCTTCTGCTGGTCAAGGAACCGAGACGAATCTTGCAATACTCTATCACGGGCGACTCAAGCCGCTACCAAATGATGGTTGCTGACCCCTGATGGTGTAGTTTTCACCGGAGTCGCCGACCTATGTTGTCTAGACGAACTTGGCGTACAGTCCTACGAACATAGAAGTAAGTACTTTGACGTTCTCATTGGACTGTGGAACAATATGGTCGACAAGAAGATGTATCTCACCGGGGGTATTGGGTCGATGTGGCAATGGGAAGGCTTTGGTATCGATTACTTCTTGCCACAAGGTTCCGATGAAGGTGGATGCTACAACGAGACTTGCGCGTCCATCGGCGTCATCATGCTGGCGGAACGCCTTCTCCATCTTGACCTAAACTCGAAGTATGCCGACATAATGGAGTTATGCCTCTACAATGCAGTCATGACAGGGTTGAGTCTCGAGGGAACTGCTTTCACATACGTGAACCAGCTGGCTAGCTCAGAAGCCGACAAAAACCGCCGAGAGGACTGGTTCGATACGTCGTGCTGCCCACCGAATGTTATGCGGCTATTCGGCAGCTTCGGAGGGTATCTTTGGGATTACGGAGGCAACGGGAAGGACGCGTACGTCAACGTGCATCTCTACACGACGGCCAAGGTCACATTTCAAGTAGAAGATAAACAGATCATACTCGAACAGAAGTCGAACTGGCCCTGGGAGGGGAACATACTGTTCCTCCTGCAAGCGCCGACATCCGCAAACGTCATTCTCCGACTAAGGATCCCGTCTTGGGCTCGGCGGAAATTCACGGTATGTGTGCCTCGCCCCTAATTAACACGCCACCGATGCAATCTCGCTAATGCTTCAGCAGCTCACCCCGAGCTACAAACCTGCAAAACTTGAAAAGGGTTACCTGGTTCTCCCGCCTGCTTACACATCAGACAATAGGGCCTTCTCGATCCAGATCGACGGGTTCAAGCCTCGCTTCATCTCCCCGCATCCCTATACCAATCAGAACACACTGACCCTAGCGCGCGGTCCGTTAATCTACTGCGTGGAGGACGTAGACAACCCCTGGGAGCTGGACCACTTCCGCAATATCGGGATTAAATCCGACTCTGAAGTCACCGAGAGTGACGAGGAAGTCGACCAAATGGGCGAGCGCTATATTGCCCTCCGATCGGTTGGCTTGATCCGTAAGGTAGATGATCGGCCCGAGTCAGAGTCCGGCGTCGAACCCGGATCGTCAACCCCTCAGACGGTTGTGGCGGACAAGGATCTCACGTTCGTCCCATACTATCTCCGTGCGAACCGTGGTGGCAGGGGTCACATGAGAGTTGGGCTCCTGAGGCATTAAGAACCCGAACAACCCGCGTTGCAGTAACATCGTCTTCCGTTACTACCTAGCCGAGCGTGGGATGTGCTGGCTGGCTCGACGTTGGAATAGGCGCATCGACTGTATCATCATCTCTACCCCTTGCATACCGTATCGGGCAAGCTGCAGCCTCGGATCTTTAGCACTACCTAATCTAGGCGCCATACTACACTACTAGCTATAGTTGAAACTGGGATCCCGATACAACTTGATTATTCACCATCTGTCTATGCTAACTAATCGTCGACCTGCGATATAGGCTGGCTCGAGCGTCGGTTCGTCCAACTGTTGCAAATCGTAGGCGAACCAGTGAGCTTGGCGGGATTTAGACGACTGCAAGGGTATAAGTGAGGTCCGTCGTCGGCCACTAATAACAGCGGTTTTACCCATCAATATCCCATCAGTACTCCGACAGCTCCTTCGTATGCTCAACGGAGCTGCTCCGCGAACGAGTTTATAGGCAAGCGTATAGCCTCAACTTCAGCCAATCATCTCGGGTTCTGTATCGGTCCTTATTCGCAATCTTAACCCGAGCCCCTTCAGTCAGCAGCATGGGTATGCCTCTTTCATGCTTTAAGGTGAACAGGTCAAGCCTTGTTTCTTTGCATTCGTTGGCCAATGACGCTCTTGTCTCCTCACTGGTTTTTAATCAATCGGTAAGATATCCCGACGAACCATGCACCAAGCGCACCACCAAGGGGCCGTCTTGGCCCTCCACAATCTCGAAAGTTGCTCGTACCGAATTAGAATGCTTCTAGAAACCCCATGTTGTTTCGGCCCTCATGTAGCATTGGACAGGACTAGCCTCGATATATGTAAATCGCAAATATAGACCCCGTTGCTACGACCTATAATATGTTGTGACGAGAATCATGAGTTTAAGGGCTAGGTCAAGCTCCATTGTATACCCGTACCGAAATGGACAACAGTGTCGCAGTCGAAGCTAGTTGGCGTAAGAGCCCTTCCCCCGGGAATGAGGCTCAAGAGAAATATCAATGTCCACGCTGTCCCAGCAGCTTCAAACGACCGGAGCACCTGAAGAGGCATCAACGCAGCCATGATGGCCACAAGCCGTTTATGTGCTCTATCTGCTTGAAGCGTTTCTTCAGGAGGTACGCTATGCCGGCTTTTATTTTTCCAAAGCAGACTTGGGTTAACTTCTAAAGTGACATTCTGACTCGGCACGAACTGATGCACGTTGCTGCCCAGAGAACCAACCATACTCTCACCCGAAAACGAGCGTGTACAGAATGCGCGAGGGCACGGGAGAGATGCTCAAGGGACGAGCCTTGCCTTCGATGCTCAACCAAGTCTCTTCAATGTCTATATCCCGACGATGCTGGGCAGAAATCTCATTCTCTCAGCGGGGAGACCTCGACGTCTCCTGGTAACGAATACGGACAGCTTGAGGAGTATTCCCAACATGTGCCACGGAACTCCTCAATACTGCCAAGGCACGGAGGGTATACGACATCGGATCAGATTCACAGGGAGTCGTATGAAGAAACCGCTCCTCTTCGTGATTTCATACACACACTAAGGTCACCTACCACATCGTCCTACGCACCAGACCCAGAACACTCGTCAAGCTTGCTCTATCAAAACTCTTCTTCCCGCCGAGGAAGACGGTCGCGTTCCAGCATCGCACACGGCAGCGCAGGAGGTGAATCTAGCAGTTTCGTCGAACAATCCCTCGAAACGGGACGCCAAGCCCCGCTGTTCGATCAGCCGGCGGGCTCTTCCTTCAACCGCCCACACATCCATGACGCGATCAGCCTCGACGACGCTCATTTCGGCCAATATTCCGACATCTGCGCTACGGACCCGCCTTTCGATTACCATTCCGAGGCAATGAAAGCGGCGCCCCAGTCGCAGCCCGGGGGATCGCGGGGGAACCTGGATCCCTTCTTATCAATGCACGCTGACCAGCAACGTGGCGCGGGCGTCCTCGGGTCCGTTGGAAGCGACTCTGAGACGGCGGCCTCGCAGCAGGGCCTGCTGAGCCTGTCAGATTTCGGCTCACGGCCCATCAACCTCAAGGCCTATGAGGTCATCGCGAGCAACTTTAAGGAGCTCTGCCTGGATCAGGGCGACGGCGCCTCGTCGGCTAGTAGCAACAATATCTCCGAGTCGCAGCGCACTGCGCAGCACGAGCTCTTCGTTAAGCTGTACTACGAGCACTTCAAGCAGCAGGCTTACTAACCCGCTAGGTAGCTGGGGCTGGGGGCGATCGCGGGAGAAGCCGCGGGGGATGGTTCCGCTCGCTGGTGGTGGAACGTCTGCTGTAGTTCGCTGTGGCACAGCGTGTTGCGCGACTAGCTGACATCCCACCGGGAAGCCGGGCCGGTCTCGACGCAACCAGTGCTAGGTACCCAGTGCAAGACCTGAGAGGTCACGCTACATAGTAGGGATATGTCATGGTCAAGCATGATAGGTAATGCATCCTATCCAATGGTATCGGTCATGGCATTTGGCGTGCTAGAAGAGGTTACAATAGTCCAGGGTCATTAGACTGGAGCACGCGATCTTCTCCTTGTGAGTTATGTCCTAGATGTCGCATGTGTCTGTCGCCTACCTGGCTAACTGATATCGACTAGATACCTATACTTCCTCGTGGTCATTAGTCATTGCAGAACATACGAAGGGGACGCCCTATATAATTACCTCCATGACTTATCTTAGACCTGGGGTTCGGCATTTGAAGGCTGGGAGACATCTGATAAAGGATATAGACAAACTCCGACATTATTGTCGCAACATGCACATTATAATAAACCCCATTTCGGATGTTTGTCCCTTGTGAACCTGAGGCAATGGATTGGGTTGAGAGTTGTGGTTTCTTTCGGATTGGTTTGAATTCCAGATTATGATGTTTAGGTACATAGAGAGACCACGGCCCCCATTAAACTTGAACTGACACACCTGGCTAATGGTATAAAGATTACTTAATATCATTTAAGATTTATACACACTTGCACATGGAAGTTACAGTTGCAAAGAGAAACTTAGACTATCAAAGACTATGACGAAGGTAAGAAGAGGTTAATTGAGCGGGGATCCACTCTGTGTTGTCTTCTCCAAATTACAACTTTTGCTTTTCCAACTCCATCTCCAACTTCACATTCCACACCGGGCAATCTGCGTCTTCATATAAGGCCTAACACAAACCACAGTCTTGACAGACGTGGCACCAATGTAGTAGTTTCGCCAACTCATTTATATGCATAGCTGCCCAACTGCTTCCACCCGTCCCTCCCTCACACGACTATATGTAAGTGAAAGTTGCCTTCTTTTCCAGGTTCCTTTGCAACTGGTTCTCGGGGCTCCGATGACACGCTTTTTACCGAATTACGATCCTTCGCAAAGTCTGTCCTTCTCGCCTAGCTATCTTCTTGGCTCGAGCTGCTGAGGAATTTTGTTTATGGTTCCTGCATCGTAATAATCGCCCTCGGGCTGAGAGATGCCAAGCTCTCCACAGATGGGCGCGTCGTCGTGGGATTCGGGCTGCGAAATAAACAATGCATCGCTGCATTAAACAACCAAAACCGAAGTCGAAACGGGGATGCTTAAGAAAGGATGCAATAAATAAGCGACTAAGCCTTGCCAATTCATCATCGTTGTCAGGATGTTGATATCTAGGTTATTACGTCGTCAACTTGGCTCGAATTGGCCTTCGGTCGGGTCGCTTGACCGAATCTCATCAGATTCTTATTATGTGGGACATCCTCGTGGGGTCGGATTTAATGTTCCCGTCATGCATATCTTGCTAAGCAGCCTCACTTCCGTCGAAATATGATGCGTCTTTGGGGCGCGGGCGAGGGCTCGAAGCGACGAACTGGCCACTGCGTGGTGGCGCCTTAATGGCAATCTGGATTCCGCATATTCTCTACTGGGGGGCTGATCAGGCAGCTAACGGCAGGCAAACATGAGATGCGTTGGCAAGGCATTCGGTAGGCGACCCAGTTCGCCTAAGATCGATAAAGCTTTCTGATCCTTAGCTTTGATCTCATTCGACGAATTTGTCTTAGTTGAGGCTGAAGTCCCACCTCATGATGGCTGTGTCCTACGTGTACCACAGGCACCAACTGACCTCTGGTGTCTTACACGACTGGTCTAAAGTCTAGGGACGGCCTCCTTCTCCAATCGTGATGTCCATCCAAGGACTGACAAGGGGTACGACCTTGTCCTGACGTTTGACTGTCAGCGTTTGGTTAACAGAAACTACTTACCCCAAAGGGATTTTCGGGTGTCTACTGCTAATGGGTTACCTACTTGCCTACCAAGCTCAACTTTCAGCTCCATCTACCAATCCCCTCCCGCTGCCTTCCACTCGGCCGATTGTATGCTTACGCTTGCGCACATGTTTCTACATCCTATTGGACTTGTCAGCCTTACCTACGGGAAACAAGTCGCGTTCATGTGGTATAGGAACTTTGGACTGGGCTCTTGGCCCTGATGATCCACCTGTGGGTGGTATTGCCTCGAATGACATGCATCTTTTCCAAGGCGCGCCGCAGAAGCTTGTCGCTGCCGATAGGTAGGCTCACCGAACC
This sequence comes from Hypoxylon crocopeplum, assembly GCA_022578875.1. Lineage (NCBI taxonomy): Eukaryota > Fungi > Ascomycota > Sordariomycetes > Xylariales > Hypoxylaceae > Hypoxylon > Hypoxylon crocopeplum. The sequence continues at coordinate 141,024 of MU399598.1, read as the reverse complement.
CCAAATCCAACTTAGCTGTTTCACTTGCGAGATTTCACGAGATTTACATAATGATACTCCCGGGATGAGATTCCAAGAGCGATTCGCAAGACTATTGTTTTGTTGCATTATTCTTAATCCGAGTACCGGCGGCCTCGGTGTGGCTCATTCGTCGCTTGCCAAACCTCTAGTAACTCGGAGTATTATTCGAGACCTTCCTATGCACCACCCCGGGCCATGCTACCAGCTATCGTGAGCAGGTGCTCTCGCTTACTTCCTGGAATTAACTTCTTACATCGTAGCATCCCGCTCGAAGGAATTGGAGCTTTCAGCAAGAAATTATCTATTCACGCATCTCGAAGCCCTAGTTGGAGTCATCGTCCGCCTCACCCAAACGAAACTTGCAGTTTGAGCCTCAACTTGTCCCACCGATGCGTGTGTCGAGTAGTTCTCACACTAATAGACGGTTGACATGTATTAATCGGTAAGATTATATCACGTCTAATAGAGGAAACTATTTCAACAGCCCAATGAGCGTCTCAACCAAATATTGCAACTCGCAGCTTTGTATCACCGCACCTTTTCTATATTCGATTATCAGGCAACTTTGTTCCATCAACCGCTCTACGTGCCTTTCGACAACAAGTTTGCTCTCTCCATCCGAGCGGTGTTCCCAGGAGTAAATAGCAGCTTGTATAAGTACGGCAGCGTTCCGCAAAGGGTGCGCTCACTCTCTGGACGAAGAAACCGGTATAACAGGACGGTACACAGTCCGGCAAAAAAACACACACCAAAGAGAAAGAGCATCTTGACCCATTGTTACTTTCCAAGGTCAACTTAGCAATGGCTCAAAACTATATGTCAGGAGCTGATTCCAGCTACGGGAACCAGACTTATTGGCCGACCAGTACAGCCATGACACGAAACACATCCCACGAGAGCAACTATAGCAACTACTCAGGATCCAGCAACGGGCAATATGATGTTGCGCTGTCCCCAAGCTCCGAATTCATGGGCAGCTTCGACCTCACTACTGTGCCGGATGGAGGAAGTTATATAGCGGGCGGGCAAGGGTACGATGCAGGCAATCAAGCGCAAGGGACGGGATTCCAATTCCAGTATTACGACTTTGTCACCGCGGGAGACTCAGGACAGGGGCCGTACTGGCAACTGAAGCCGGGTTATATTCCATCCATGGAGAATCCAGCAACTATACCGGTTGAACCGAGCCCTGATGTGTAAGTGCTACTGCTTGTACATACGCCATGGGACTATTCAGTTTCTAATCGACTTGTCCAGGCCACGTTCCGCTAGCGACAGTACGGGTCGTCACGTCTGTCTCGAACCGTTCTGCAGCGCATCACCCTTCAAACGCAAGGCAGATCTCCAGCGTCACTATCTTCACCGACACCGCGACGCCCACCAGAAGAAGGCCTTTCCGTGCGACTGGAAGAGGTGTGGGAGATCCAAGGACCCCTTCTACCGGCTCGACCATTGCAGGGAACACTACCGCGACTACCACCTAGAGGACCTAAAACCACGCGGACCAAAGAAAGAATCCAGCGAATGGTGGAATACTCGCAAAGTCGACAGCAAGTGGTTTCGGTGTACCAAGTGCCTCAGCCGCATCCCCATCGACAGCAAGGGCTGGGAGTGCGCCAAATGCAAGACGGCATGCGAGCCCGAGCGACGAAACCTGAGAGGTTACAAGTAAGCAGCCACGCAATGTTCAGCTGAACGACAACCCACCTCAGCTCCAGTGCCTTACCTGCATGGGCATGAGCTTCCACCACTACCGATACTACGCTACTCCTAAACGGCTAAACAATAAGCCCGCCTCCTGCCTGTCTTCATTCATCTCATATCAAGGCAAAGCCACAGTTAGGCAGGAAATATTGTGTCTATTTCATCCCATTTCATTATCGTTCTTACTTCGCCCCCTTACCCCGGACTGATTTCCCCCCCGCAGCTGGCGTTCGTATCACTTACTTCCCTTTTCGGTGAACGGCGTAGGGCTGGATCTCATCATTTCATACCTACTTACACATAGAAGGCGGTACGCCCCCGGTGGCCATTGGTCGGGATGCGGATCGCTGCATATTTACATACAAGGGGTGGATAGACTAGGCGGGACGGTGTTTTTTTCTTTCTGGCGTTTCCTTTGGAGCGCTTGGTTCTTTCCCTTCTTTCCCTTCCTTCATCCAATACGAGTTGAGACGAGTGATGAGATGATGTGGCTATGCTTTTCATTCGATTTTTATTACCCCTTCCTTCTCCGATTCTCACTACCGTACCATCTACGGGCTTACCCGGGCTTATCTGGGCTAAGGAGAGCATTTCGAGACGACTTACTGTACTCCTACCTTGTTACATTATGTCACATATACCTTTAGACGGTCGTTTTCGCTTTTTTCACTATTACCCCTTCATTTATCTCGTCTATCCTTTTTCTTGTTTTGTTCGTTTCTCATTCTCATGAATCACCGGCGCTGGGAGGTTACAACGCGGAACCAATAGAAGCGAAGCACCTACCTACGCGCGTGCACGGGGAACCGGATCTCCGGTCGGCGCAGCTGGGTGAGCTTTTCGCGCTCGACGTTTTGTACCTACATCGGAGGTTTATGTAGGTACGGAGGGTAGACCAGGGGCAGCAGTGGTGGAATGTACTCATGCAGGTATGTAGATATGTAGGTTGGTTGGTTGGTGGGTAGGGTTACGTTTTATTGGCATGGCATGGCAGACAGACATATGCCGGGGTTCCGGAACGTTAGGCAGACTTGGATGGTGGCTCCCTCTCTGTACCTAGGCTACTTACTACTTACCTACTTACCCAAGGTAATGAAGTCCTACGCTCGGTATCTCGGTATGGCTATGTTGCTGTACGTCATAGTACCATGGCTGCGTGCATACATACATGTACATACATGCAGGTCCTACCTATGTAGGTTGAAGTGGTAGGCCGCAGAGGCTCTGCGGGAGCAGCAGTGTTAAGCACGGTCCGAGTTCTTAGCTTTCTAGGAACTATGAATACGACGACATGGTCGTATGTCTTACTTCTGCGGCAAGCGTACGTATACGTCTAGGATAGGACAATGTGCTCTTATTCGCTCCATCCCCTTGTTGGATATTACTTCATCTGCTGCTACCTTCTACGGCGCGTGAGTCAACGGCCTCGGTAGTGGATTAGGAGAGATGCGCAAGGAGACGCTCGGCAGTCGTTCGGCATGCCCTGTTGAGTCGATACAGACTCGGGATACTGATGCTGGTGTTAGATGTGTTATATGGCATGTGTATCGTTATTGTTATTGTCTAATTATTCATACGTATCTAGTGTGTAAGCCCCCTAAGTGAGTTGCTCGTATTTAGTACCTACCTCCTACAAATGTGTTAATGTATCTACGACCATAGTCCTGCAGCTCGGAATAAGCAAGGTCGTCACTCAACGAGATCCATTTATCTACCTTCTTGATAGCCTATGCCTAACCTGACCTCCTCCCATAAACCCACGCGTTAAGGACAGGAACAAGTAACTCAAAGTGACTCAACTAACTCACGTGCGGTCGGATCGAGATGACCCGCGATGACTCTCAGATCTATACATGCTGCTGCACGTAGCGAGATTAGGAGACGTAGGGCGCTGCTGGGTCGCGTGTCCTATCTGCCTGGTTGCGTAGCCTTAGCCTCACTATTCTACTTCGTATGTGTGTAAATATGTATGAATCTAACCCAGGGCTAGCATCTACCTACCTACCATACATTAGATTAGGTATTTAGACTTTGGCTCCTCCTCCTACCGGCTTACCCCTTTCGTCGGCGTGCATATCTTATCACAGACGAGGCTGGAGGGAGCACGGTGACATCTCGCTTCGCCTGTTGATGTGTCCTGAGACGAGGCGGAAGGAGGGAGGGGAGGGGAGGGGAGGACAGGGCTTGAGGTGGTAGGGGATGGTGGTAGCACAGCTGTAGCCTGTGTGCTACCCTCCTCCTCGTAGGTCAGGGCTAGGCAGAAGCGTGTTGATAGTATCGCACACATCCCGCACAACACACTGTCCAGAGAGCCTATGAAGGAGTGTCTCCCCCAAAGTCAAAGTTGAAGTATTTCCTTTGTGGGCTACATTGTATCACATTTATTGCTCGAGTCGCTACAAGTAACTTGTAGTAAGTCATACATAGCAAGGAGACTCTTCTGCGGCAGGAGAAAGTGAGCCCAAGGTGCTAGTAAATATATTGAGACGCATAGCGAGTATCATAGCACCGCACCAAGATGTTTAGATATGATGCCTAATGAAGGGTCTAACTTCTATATACGATATAACTTGCTCCGATGTCCACTATTAGACACAACTCGAGTCGGTAGAATATAGCCGGTAAGGGCTGGCTTCACACCAAGATGAATTCACGGTCTTCATATCCAGCTAGCACTTTCTTCGTAGGTCTCTCGGATCCGCCAATCTTAACGATTGAAAACTGACCTAGGCGTTCGAAACAGCCACGCTGTTTAGGTGATCGGCCCAAAACCAACGTGTGAATATCTGCAATGCCCTTCGCGGAGACCATATCAGCTGCCAGGGGAAGCACCCAAATTGAATATCTAATTAACGGATCACATTGCTCATGGCAAGTAGAACCTGCTGCGGATGTATCTTTTATAGGAAAGGCTCTTCTAGCAGAAGTCTCCGTCAACCCTGTAGCTGGGTCTAATATATAATCATATGCGGCGAGTGGTGTGTCTGGGCTGCCATATGACCGAAATCCAGGAAGCTCAAGACGATGCACGTCACCTCGATCGGAGGTTTGCTGGTCGATGCAGAGCTCTGCCTGGATGGCCTTGCCACGAATTTTGATGAATCCGCCGGACACGGAGCCAAACCTGTTCGTCGTTGACAACGTTACGGAGGCATCCAATATACCCGCCAATACGGTACGATAATGATTAGTCCAAATCGGTAAATAGTAGCCTATATTGCCGTTTCTCACAGAAGCCCAGCTAGGGACAGGGAAATCTTCTGGTTCGCCATAGTTTGCAGCCCAGAGAAGATCACGAATCAGATCTTCCTTCCAGAGACCAGCAAGGTACGTACCGCCCCAACTGGCGTGAAATCGAGAAGCCACTACTGAGAGGGCTATCAACTTATCTGATGGCCGAGTAAGTTCTTTTCGAGCATATATACCGACAATTTTTAGCTTCCAGTCGATCGCTAAACTTGGGTAGGGCATTGACTTCATGCTGGCAAGATTGAATCTGTCGTCCCACCGGCCGCAAGAGCTCCAACCACATTGGCAGAACGAGTCATGGACGCATTTCCACGTCATCTCGTTGGATCGGTATGAAAGATACCTTCTCGCTAGTAACATCTCCTGAAAAGCCCATGCGCGACCATCTAATGGATCACCCTCGTATTTATGTGCGGCAAGGCGATAATTAGACCTTATTGGTGTTGCATGGGGACTCATCGTAACACTAACGTGCCCTACCGAGGGAGTCCGATCTTGATCTCGTAAGAAGCCATCATACGGTGATGAGGCTACTGTGGCAGCTAATACCAGGTCTGCGTTGCCGTACACCTTCTCCATCTGGCTCGACTCTCGGTCCCAGTCCTCAGGGTCATCCTGGACGATACAAAGAGTGTCTATCCAGATATACCGCATGCCAATGCTTCGGGTGAGTTGCTACTGGCCAGAAGCTTATCGCATGGTTCGTAGGTTGAATTCGGGGGGAAATTTACTGAGGTTAGGAAGTTGGCTGATTGTCTTGAATGTCTAGGAACGGTTCAATGAGACAGGGCGCCACTTACTCGATGGACTAATTAGAATGTGTCTTGAAGTATCAAGGCCACTGAAGATACGATCAGGCTGTTCCAAACACAGCAAAAAATGATCCTTCCAGACCACGCGAGAGGCCTCTATGGAAGCTGATTCCAAGTCTAATTCATAACCGTATTTCTCTTTTGCGTCAATCAAGATTGATACAATAGTTGCGCACACCACGCAGGTACGGTTAGGGTTGGGATCTAAGACTCCAAGGTAGCTGTGCCAATGGAGGTTCCAGTTACTTGCTAGGTAGCCTTTGGGCAAATGTTTGGGTTCGGGCCATATCTTGGATAGATCGCTGGATTTAGCACCGCAAGTTGGACACTTGCTAAGAAACAATGACTTGAAAAATTTCATCATATCGAATAACGAAAGAAGGTTACTTTATGTCCTCGTAGCGTTCGAAAGACAGACATTATGAACATATATATGAGCGTTGCACGTAGGGACGTGCTTCTGTTCATACCTACCAGTAGGAGATTTTCTGGTGGCCATGGTTGGGTCATTACAGCTGAGGATATCGTCCTCAGCTTACGAGGCGCCCTATGCCGTGCGACGCGGGAAATCCAATAGATGTTAACGTCCTGGTCCGAGTTTCATCGTTCTGACGGGTACAGAAACTTGGCACTCCATTTCGTATCGTTCTGCGACTTGTCTCACCTCGGAGCAATCGATAGAGTTGAGAGCTTCATGGATGAAAGGAGGAAAACATAGCGAGAGGAAGGTCTGGAAGGCGTACAAAGAAGTAGGCGGACATTGTGCACGGGCCACTAGTAACCCAAACTCAGGTTCCACGACAGCGGTTCCAGGGTATTACTGCAGCTGCCCTTCTCCGCAAATCGGCAAAATGTGGGGGATCGAGACTCCTCATGGCGAACGGTGATTGGCGAATTCCCCTCATCTTCAATTTTTGCCTTTGCTACCCGTACGACGTACACAAGACCAAGAAGGCAACCATCACATTTATACGTAGCATCTACATCCGGGAGTCTGTAACGAATAACGGCAACTGCGGGCATTGTGGTTATTTTGGAGTTCTTAATAGACTTCTCCCCACCTCGTCAGCTTGTTTAACAACCCTTTTCTTAGTCTCCGTCTATCTAAGGTTAGCCGGTTTGCTTCAACTGTCTTCTTCCTCGGCTTCTGTTATCCACGTACAATTATTGTATGCACATTCCCGGTCCTTCTGTCACCATGTCTGTTGTTTGTTCGTCTGCCGCCCGGTGCATCCGGCCCTCTGCATTCTCCCGATCGGCGAGGCCGTTTATCAGATCCTCGCCAGTTACGGTTCTCAGATCGGCAGTGCCGGTGGCGCTCTTCCACCAGTCTAGGTACAACCTCGCGGCCCAGAAGATCAAGGTCAAGAATCCTGTCGTGGAGCTCGACGGTGATGAGATGACAAGGGTCATCTGGCAGGTCATCAAGGACAAATTCATCTTCCCTTACCTAGACGTCGACCTCAAGTACTACGACCTGGGTTTGGAGTACCGCGATGAAACCAACGACCAAGTCACCCTTGACGCTGCCGAGGCCATTAAGAAGTACTCGGTCGGTGTCAAATGCGCCACCATCACCCCGGACGAGGCCCGCGTCAAAGAATTCAACCTAAAGCAGAGTAAGCCACGAGCCAATCTCCATTGCAGTCTTACATGCATTTGCGGCTCCTGCACCTCATCCACCACCATCTTCAACCCCGCAATCTAATCTTCGCATCTCACAACAGTTACTAGACGTCTTGGGATTCCAATCGCTTTATATTAGATGCATCCATTAAACTAACTCTTCTCCCTTTTTACACAGTGTGGCTCTCTCCCAACGGCACCATCCGTAATGCCCTTGGCGGCACCGTCTTCCGTGAACCTATCGTCATCCCCCGGATCCCCCGACTAGTAGCAGGATGGAAGAAACCTATCATCATCGGTCGCCATGCCTTCGGCGACCAGTACCGAGCCAAGGACAGAGTCATACCGGGACCTGGAAAGCTGACCATGGTATATACCCCTGAGGGTGGTAAACCTGAGGAAATCGAGGTGTTCCAATTCAAGGAGGGTGGTGGCGTCGCGCAAACCCAGTACAACACCGCCGAGAGTATTACGGGCTTCGCGCATGCCAGCTTCAAGCTCGCTCTCGACAAGGAACTACCCCTGTACATGAGCACTAAGAACACCATCCTCAAGAAGTACGATGGCAGATTCAAGGACATCTTCCAGGAGCTGTATGACACACAGTACAAGAAGGAATTCGAGGCCAAGAACATCTGGTACGAGCATCGCTTGATCGACGACATGGTCGCCCAGATGATCAAGAGCTCCGGCGGATACATTATGGCGCTAAAGAGTGGGTTCTTCGAATAATGAGGCCCCATAGAAGGTCGACTAACTCTTTGCACTAGACTACGACGGTGATGTCCAATCCGATATTGTGGCCCAAGGTTTCGGCTCTCTAGGCCTCATGACGTCGGTTCTAATCACGCCGGATGGCAAGACGTTCGAATCGGAGGCGGCGCACGGCACGGTAACGCGACATTACCGGGAACATCAGAAGGGCCGTGAGACATCGACGAACCCGATAGCTAGCATTTTCGCATGGACGCGTGGACTATCGCAGCGCGGCAAGCTAGACGATACCCCTGAGCTAATCGCTTTCGCTGAGAGCCTTGAGAAGGCCTGCGTCGACACTGTTGATGTAGACGGTGTCATGACCAAGGATCTCGCGCTCGCCTGCGGCAAGACAACTCGCGAGGACTACGTTACGACCAACGAGTACCTCGACGCCGTCGAGAAGAGACTCAAGAATACCCTCAAGGAGAAGTTATAAATGAATGAAATGCGATATCATGCAGTCTAAATGTTAAGCAAGCAAAACACCGCGTTGGTCGAGGCAGCACCTGGATCTGGGGAGGCTCTCGGCGCATTCTATCTCACCTACCTACCTAACCCACGCATATCCGCATATACCACGCACGCACCTCGGAAGTGAAGGAGAGGGTCTCGTCGCGAAAGCATGCTGATTCTGTATAGTCTCGGCCTTGTCTATATCTATGTTTTGCGTTCCTAGACTAGATCTGGGCCTTTGCAGATAGATAGAAAGCTAGCATTCACCGCATACTAGAACGAAGAGAGATGTTGAACAGAAACTTATACGAACCCCTTCAACAGAGTGTTTGCAAGACCTGATGCCGCCTTGTTTCCACCAACTAGTCTGCTATGCCTTGCTTTCTTCGGGGAATTAGAAATTAGATGTACTTTCTACGCGGTCACCACCTACATACATATAGGTTAGGTGGTTTCGCATTACTGTACTTCAATCACACATTTTATATACCCCCTTAACCTTAAGTAGGTGAGTAGTAGCAACTCCAACCAAACACCTCTGTCCCATCCTTGAAATTTTTGATACAAGTCGACTCGAGGGGTATCATCCACTACGTACTCCCTACTCCCTACTCCTCTATACAGCTCTTACGACTTTGCGGCCACCTACATACAAGACACGCAGTCTCTTTTCCTTTCCTTTTCTTTTCTTCTCTTCTCTTCCTTTATTCTTATCTGTTATTCTCTCATGCACATCCCCGTTCGCACTGGTAATATACGGTTATGTAGTAGTGCCTTCCTATGTAATATCCATTCATATACACACAACCCCCACCCCCCTTCCGCCTTTTCCCCGCACAGCTCGTTCAAATCTACACCAGACACGTGTAATTCATTCATCCCCCAAATCAAGACTTCTCCCGCGGCATAGTACTAGGCGCGTTCTCAGCCGTAACCCCACTATACGCGGGCCGGGCCTCGGGACCCGCCAGCTGGTCAGCCATAGCCTCGTCGTAGCTAGGCGGGGGCTCGTCGTGCATGACGCCGCCGGGGCCCAGCTGCGGGGGATACAGCGGATCGCTAGCAGCAGCAGCAGCGGCGCCGTGCGGCCGTTGGGGCTGTGGCGGGGCGACAGACAACTGCGACGGGCGGGAGGGCAATCGCGGGGGACGATCGGGGCCGCCGACGCTGACGGAGTTCAGGAGCTCCTGGGGCGGCTTGATGCCGGAATACACCTCGACGTTGGATAGCTTGAGGGGCAGGGTGATGGACTGTGGTGGGAGCTGTTTGCCGGAGAAGGACGACGAGGGGGGTCCCCAGCTCAGGGTGAGGATGATCTCGATCTCGTAGCGCCGCGCCAGGTTGCATGTCCGGAACGACGGCGCGATCGTGTTAGGGAGGCGCCGGTCCTGCCAGAGAGACTTGGGCACCTCGAATTCGGCGTCCACGGGGTCGGTGGAGGGGTTGAGGGCGAGCGGGGGCGATAGCTGCGGTGCTGAGAGTAGGACCCATTTCGTGCGCTCCATGTTCTCGAGGGTTTGCACGCGCACTTGCGTGTACCCTACCAGCGCGATCTCTAGCGCCGTCAAGTACACCTGCTGCTCCCGCGCTGTCGTCGGCGCGAGTTTTCTAGCGATTATTCGGAGTGGTAGGGGTTCGTTACATGTTAGGATGCTGGGGAACGGTATGCGCGCCGACATTTCAATAGACGGCGGGGGTTGGTTCGAGTTTTCTGTTGGAGTTGCCGGCGAGGATTTGCTGCCAAAAAACAGCGACTTTCTTTGTTGTAGTGCCGCGCGGGGCCGGAATGTGAAGGGCCTACGAGCGAAAGCCTCCTGGTTTGTCTTGGCGGGGCGCGGCGGCTCGATGGGTAGGAACTTGAAGCCGACCTGGTAACGCCAGTTCTCTTTGAAGAAACCTGGTCGTTGTATGGTGACCTTGATATAGTAGCGTATCTCGGCTTCCTGCGGAAAGCCAGTAAGTGAAGGCGGTAGGGTAGCCTTGACGTGTTGTAGCATGAGTTGCTTCGTACCGTCCATGGTTCGGAATCCACTACCACCCATGCCCCCAATGCCCAGTAGAGAACTCATAGCCTTAGGGTCGTGACAGATATTGTTGAGGGGCATCTTGAAGTTGAATTTGAACTCGTGCAGGCCTGGTTGGATGGGTAACGCGGCGCCATCGTCGGGATAAACTTGGAAGACGCGATATAAGATCTTGTGGTTCTCTGTGACGATGTTGCCGGCACCGGTGGCGCCAGGGCGAGGACGGTAGAAGTCATCGCGATCACCGGTGGCAGGAATAGTTAGGGCAGTCCGCGACTCGCCCTCGAGCTTGACGATGACATTGCCGATGGTCTCGGGTCGGTGTAGTAGGAGGATCACGCGACCGCTAATGAAGTCGAGGTTTGTGTAGAACTCGGGTGGGTTGTCGAGCGCTATACGGATCGACATTGCGAAATGCCGAGTCACAAAGCGCGGTTTGTGTACCTGTGCCGGTCACTCAGAAGAGTGGATGTTCAAAATGTTGCAGTGAAGATGAAGATGTTTCGTTGACCGGAGGTCTCGGTGCCCGAAGGAATGAATGGTTATATGGCGGATGCAATAGAGCCATTGCTATCGAGTAGGAGTAGTAGATACCCAATTACATGTCTTACAGCGGTAGGAGCACTTCTCGATGAAGCAACACGGCTCGAATGCGAACTGAAAACAGTTTCTGACACGAGGAATGCGTAGGTTCCAGGTTGCAGATTAGCTGAGCCTCCATGCGTCGTCACGATGTCATATGTCATTGTGGCTTAGGTCATTATCTCTAGCTTATCTCTTATCGCTTATCGGTACTAGGCGCTAGGTAATATCGCCATCATAATCTCTTAACTAAATGAAATAATTATAACTAACTAACTAATTTTTAGTTATTTATTAATTTTTGAACTCTTTGAAATATGGACCTCAGTGTATCTGTTAATCACCGTCTCCTAAGTTTCTTAGTCGGTTCCAATGAATTTTGAATATCGGCCGAGGGCAACGACCTCTTCCTACCAACTCCTTCCGCTGGAAACTTATGCGATGGTGAACCACGTTCTGGAGTGAAGTCGGAGTGTGTACCTGGAAGCGTCTCGATTGATTCACTGAGTTGTCTGATTCGGTCATCTCTTTCCTGTATGCTTCCATCATGTCCTGACCGGTCTTTCAGGGCGTTCCGTATTGCAGTTAGATTATGTCTGCCTGCTATGTGCAGCGTACCAGCTGCCATATCTGCGCCAGCATTCATCAAAAGAATCGTAACTTCGATGTCAGTGGCGGCCATACTTCGCCTGTCGAGTGGCAGTTCACATAGACATTGCAACCAAGAGATCCATGGAGTCGTGCGTTCACCGTACCAGTAAGGCCTTTCCCCGAAATACTCGTTGGGGCTAACACCATAGCCTAATATATATTCGATTATTTCCTGGAAGCATTCAATTCTGTCGGGTGAGACGATCTCTTTGGACAATGGCCTTAGGAGCGCATGGTATAGGACTGGAACCGGGATAGGGCTATCCCATGACTTATGAGCGCGAAGGACGCGAACCATACCGGATTCGGCAGCAATGTATAGAGAAATATGAGGGAAATATTGCTCAAACCAAGAGATAGAAAAATTTTTAACCCGCGTATAACAAAAGTGTTTCCCAAGTTCGGCGAGAATAGGGATGATAGGACAAGAAGTACCGGCAAATATCTTGTCTGCTTGAATAGCATATAACATAACTTCCCGCGCGAACATATTACCCCGGAGCCCCAGTATTGAAGAGGGATGCATTAAGGAAAGGCGGAGTGAAATATCTGCTAGATAGGAGTTTGGTTCGAAACTATCCTCGCGAATCTGCAAGCATTCAAGTTCCCAAACGCCGGGACCATTTAGGAAATCGAACACGGTCCGATGCATAAACTCGACTATCGAGTCAACCATGACATCGTGATAGCCGCACTCCTTTCTGCAGAAGCAACGGCCTGTGTGATCATATCTGGGTCGCTTAAGTTCGAGAAGGCCGCAACAACGGCTTCTTAGACGTCTTTCGAGAACACCGCACATTATTCGCCTATCTCTGATAGGAATAATTATAGGTTCGATAGCTCGCCCTGGCCCATATTTGTATTCTTCAGTTACAGCTAGGCCAATAGATTGTATCTTCGTGACACCTTGAACGAGTCTGTTTTGATGGCAGATTCGTAGAAGCTTGGCACATTGGCTCTGATATCGCAGATCTACTTTGCCAAGCATATGTCTGAATAAGTCTTCTAGCTCCGGAGGCAGCTCGTCTATTCGTCTCTGAAGATCTGAAAGATAGTCGCCAGCTGCAAATCCTTCCAGGACTGAGCGGCAGGCTAGGATGATCCACAGAAATACTCCAGATGCTTTATCCACGAGGTCTTGTAGTATCTTGGGAGCATTGACAGGGCCCAAACAAGTTAGCTTCTCCATATAAGGATGAGAACCAACTTCGGCGTCCACATAAGATATGATATCATCCTTGGTGAGGTCGTGTAGATGGAGCTTAGGATCACGCGAGAATGCATCTACGCAGGCTGGGATAGGTCTGCTCGAGACTATGATCTTGATGTTGCGGGATCTGGCAAGATTCTTGATAAAAAAAATGCCGACTCTGTAGTTTCCAGAGTATTCGTCCAGGCCGTCGATTATGAAACAAAATTTGCGTCCCTCTGCTCCTCCTGATTGGCCACTGCTGAGCTTCTCGAAAGCATAGGTCATCTCGGCTGTGGACGGCGGTTGTACTTTTTCGTCAGCCTTAGACAGCTTTGCTTCCTGCCACATGCTAGGGAGGAGTCCTTGGATACTAGACGGATTATTGTCCAGTATATAATACAACAGAGCCCGTGACAATCCGTCTTGACTTTTTTGCTCGGCAGAGCCGAGATAATAGAAAAAGAAGGATGCGACTGATAAGGGGGAGCCGCCAGCCCATTCTTCCAAGAGTGACCGAGTCTTCCCATGACTGTGTATGTACTTCATCAAGTTGGGCTTGCCACTGCCGCCCTTCCCAGAAACCCAATATATTCCGGTTCTAGCACGGAGCCATTCGGAGAGGTCGTCCCATTCCGTGTCCGTATCCTGGGAATCCCGTGGTTCAAGAGCCCACTTCGGGGTTTTCGAGTGTGGGAGTTCAACGCCGTGTCGCCTATCGTCCATAGTTCGAAACCAAAGACTGTCCAGAATGATCTTCTGACACATCCTGTGCTCCGCAGCGACCGCCATGGCACTCTCGTCCTTGGCTGAAGCATATATTAATCTGAGAGTTCTGAGATCGACCTCCTTCGAGTCTTCTCGAAGTCGTTGATGAAATGTATTAGTCGCGATCCGCTAATGGCAGAGACAGCCTGTTCCGTAATCCGGTGTCCACCAGTCGCTCCGTCGCCATACCTAGGGTTCTTCTTCTCTGGTATGAGGCCATAGCGATTCTGCAACTTTTGATTTTCATTAAGGAGAGATCGAATGCTCACTAAGATGGCAGAGAGTGGCTTGCATTTGGCAGGATCATCAAGACGGCGGTCGTACCGATCACAACTAAGGAGTCGGACCCTATCTGCCCACTGAAGGAACAGTGTTTTTTCGATTTCTAGCTTGGTGTCTAGAATTTCGTAATTGTGATCCATGGACCGAGCAGATGAGATATATAGGAACAGGTCCACGCAGTCCTTGAAGGTGCCGATCAAAGCAACCGCGCCGACAACTAGGCCTGCAGCTTCAGCTATTTCTGAGGCTTAACTACTTGGTTGTTTGAATTGATATATCTCTATCGTTTGGACGATGACGCTCAAGTTTGTGAGCGGGACGAAGAATTACCTAGAGAAAGGGAAATGCTACATTCTTCAACGGTAGAAAAAAAGGTGATCAGGCTGTAGCATAGCCGGCCAGCGCACTGCCTTATTCTGCGGTCAGGCTGCCATGCATGCAAAGATTTGCGGACGTCACTAGGCGCCCAAAAAGGCTGCCTTTCGCATATGACATCTGTTGCAAGTACCTCTAGAATAGGGGTGGCTGAGCTTCAGGTCTGCCTGACCTGGTAGGTACCCCTATACAAGTAAGACGACAACTCAACCGTCCATAGGTGCCTTAGGTAGACAAGATAAATGGTCAAGGCATACACAGTGCACATGTGAGATATTCGCCCAAGTTGAGGAACCCAAAGTGGCTACATGTAGGTGTTCGAGAATGTCAGGCCGTTCATAGCGGTCACTGCTATCTACCCCTAGGCACCTACCTACCTAGTAGGTCCACAAGAAACAGTCACTCTATAACTTGAGGGTACTAGAGCAACTTTATTACAAAAGATAGGATATATTCACAATAGGGTCAATTCGTTCTCAGCCCTCTAATATGAACGGTCGGTTCTTAGTACCCCAGGTTCTTTTTATGGAACATGCAAATTAAGAGATCAACTCATCAAGTTTCGTGCATTTCCGAAGCAGCTTTCTCCGCATCGGATACGCCCTTCGGATGGTAGTTCTTTGAACTACTCCGACTGATACCTCAAAGCAAGCTTCGCAATTGGTGGCAGATACCATCCGGTGTCATTTCCCCGCCTGGCGGAATCATGCAAGCGATGGCTCGTAACTCGCGTATAGAAAAGGGACAATCCTCATAGACCATTACCTTCATCAACTCCTCCAAATTCAGTGTCATTAAACAAGATTACGCCTAGTAAAATGTCGACTACAGAAACAATCACGAAGGCGATACCCGCCCTTCGTGTTATTGAGAAGACCGCAATGAATGGATTTAACGGGAAAGACAAGGTAGAGAACCCTCCCCAGGTTCAAGTCAATGGTAGAACAAAAAGCGGGAAGAAATTGAACATCAGGAGCTACCCTAAGTTCGACAACCTAGAAGATGAGAGGCTATATCGCAAGCAACATCTCGCGGCAGCATTCCGAGTCTTTGCCGACAGGGGCTTCGACGAGGGTGTCGCTGGCCATATATCCGTTCGGGACCCTATCCTGACTGACCACTTCTGCAAGCTCTGAAGTCAAAGGCAATTCGAAATTTTGAGACTCTAATGACTTATAGGGTTGAACCCGCTATCGATGCACTTCTCGCTCATCAAAGTGTCGGACTTGATCTTGTGCGATGAAGACGGGAACGTGGTCGAAGGAGACGAGCCCGTAAACGGGGCCGCCTTCGCAATTCACTCGCAAATACACAAGGCGCGCCCAGACGTCCACGCCGCGTGTCATGCGCACAGCATTCACGGCAAAGCATTCTCGGTTTTCGGCCGCGAGCTCGAGATGATTACTCAAGATGCATGTCGGTTCTACAGGAGTCACGGCGTCTATCGAGACTTTAGGGGCGTGGTCCTCGACAGCGAAGAAGGGAGGAGGATCTCTAAGGCCCTTGGAAATGGGAAGGCCGTGATACTTCAGAATCACGGTCTCCTTACCGTCGGCGGCACTGTTGACGAAGCGGCCTTCTGGTTTATCAGCCTCGAGAGGACTTGCCAAGCCCAGCTACTAGCCGATGCTGCGTCGGTCGCTGGATACAAGAAAATCCTCATCGATGACGATGAGGCTGCGTATACTTCTTTGCAGGTCGGAGGATCCGAAAAGGGATGGCTTGCTTTTCAACCATGTAAGACTTGGATTAATTGATATCTTCTTCACCCACCCCCCCCCCCCCCCCCCTTTTACCCCTTTTGCCTGCTCGTAGAAACGTGCACTAACGGTATGACCAGATTACGACGAACAGCTGGCAAAGACGAAGGGGGATTTCTTGAACTAATATGAGGCGTATTGTCCTCACTTACAAGTCTACGCAATACCAAAGAGAAGAATTGCAATTTCCTACAGAGGTTATCGGCTCCAAAGCGACGCTGCAACACAATCTCCGTTATCCAAGTTTACAGTAACATACTACCACGCATTTCCTTGACACGTATTGTGTCACATTGAATATCATAATTGAACCATACCAGACAGGTGGCGGCGTTTGCCTGTATGTAGATAGGGGCGATATTACAACGCTTTAGAAGCGTCAGTCTAGGTTGCGATTAGCAGTTGTTCATACAAGTCATTCTTGTAGCATTCTAACTATACCAAATCTACCTATTCAGTATATACCGGTGCTCCATATAACAACCTCCATATTTAAATACTCTTCTTTCCTTCGTCCTTTGACCTTATATATTCCTAAAGCTAGGTCGGAGTCCAGTATATTCACCAAATCGTATACAGCATTCTATACACATACTAGACTTCAAGATGACCGATGACGAAGCCTCAAGCTCGAAGGTCGACCCCAATGGGGAACCTCTAACTGAAAATGAAGGTTGGAAGACGTCTGACCAAGCAAAGATTGTTTCCTGCGATATCATAGACATATACAACCGAGACATTCCTTTCTTTATTAGGGCTGACCTCGAAAATGTCGCCAAGCAGCTCGACAGCCATAAAGAAGGAACGCTGGAAGACGATACGCTTCATCTAACGAACCTGAAAGGAGAAGACGTCGAGATTATCCTCAACCCGACTGTACCCTCGGTTTGGAAGGACACGCGGTGTGACCACGGAGATAGACGGTAAGAAGAGAGCATCCAAGCTCTAATTCCCTCGGTCGAATTCACTTCACCCCCGACATGACCATACTAACCTCATAGAAGGGAAGGGCCGTATATATACTACCGTAGTATACAAAAAACCATCGACTACCTAGACATGGAGTCTTTCGACCGTCAGAGCGCCTATCTCCCATTCGCGGTCCTCTACCCGTCTCCGACCCGACATACTCACTACAGCGACGTACCACCTACTATTTCCATTAGGAGATTAAACAAGGTACTCGGCAAGAAGAGAAAATCATGGGAGGCGTGCGAGCAGTACAGCCATCTAAAGGGGCTATTGAAGTCGAATGAGATTCTCCTACGCAACGTCAACAAAGTCGTTGCGTTCGCCTGTGGCACAATGGTCGATGGGTCTGAAATAAAGCGCGACAACGTAACCCAACATGCGTTCATCCTAAGTGTCCAGAAGATCCTCTTGAAAATGAAGGGCCGGGTAGCGCGTTCGTTCCTCCCGCCATTCCTTTCAAAGGGGAAATCGGCAGATATTGGAGTCCGGTGCATCTCCCAGGATCCGGCATATTGGCCCCTGGACAAGCAGGTCCTGTTCGGGGCGGGAGTGCACGTCCTGGAAGATCCCGTGGCGTTTTTAGAAGTGGACCATAACAGCATCGTGGTCTCTATCGACGCAAATGCCCCTATTCAGCAGATCATCGCTGACTTGGGCCGTCCTGCAGCGATTATCTGGCAGAAGTTGGTAGAAGGTGTAAATACACCGAACACAGCGAAAGCTCGAGAATGGTATGTCTTGTTTTACCCGTCTAAGAGAAAGATACAGCTGACGGTAGACGACAACTAGGGGCGATCCATCGTCTACAAGGGTTCAGAAAATGCTGGATAACGAGTATACCAAGCTAGAACTCAAAAACCACGTAGCTCTCAAGAACATTATACTATACATCAGAAGGGATATTAAATAACCCCAAGTGGTCTATCCCAACTGTCAGGGCCAGCCAGTTTAGTGAGTACTTTCTTCTTTTTATTTCAACTTATACCGCTAATGCCTAAAGCCAACACGTATCCATATGCATCACAATACCGCTCTCAATAAGCTGGAGTCTCTCTCACAATCACGATTTCAACACCTCTAACCCCCAACGGGGGACCCTCCCACACTCCTAACACGGCCATCCGAAGCCAGCGCAAACATCCTGAAAACGAGCGTCGACAAATCAAAAGCACGTCCATCCTGAAACCATAAAACGCCCGCTAAAAGTCCTTCAGTCCTCCTCGAACCCGCAGATCCTCATGCACCAGTGGCCGCAGCAGGAGAACGGCTCCGTCAGACAATTCCTAGTCGCGCCGCCCTGGAGGCCTCCGGTGAAGCTCAGCGTCCGATCGCTGAATCTGCTGGTCTGCTGCTGCTGCGAGGACTGGCCCTCTGCTTCTGCTGGGCCCTGCGACTGCTCCTCTTCCCGGGTTTGCTCTTGATTCGCGCCCTCCCCTCCCGACTGTTGCTGTCGTTGCTGGGTGTTGGCAGTCTGCTTGGGGCGGAAAGGCAGCACGGTTCGGTACCCAGGGCCTCCGGTAAGGACGGGCTGGCGGGCTTGGGCTGGGCCGGGCTGTCTGCCGCGACTGACTCGACGGACTGGAACTGGGAAGGGTTCGTAGGCGTTGGAGTCGGTGGGTTCGCTTTTGCTGCGTTGGGAGCGGCTGGAGAGGTTGTAAGCAATACTCTAACCAGAGCTTTCTTCATTCCTATTATGGTTGGTGATGACATACTTCAATGCCCGCTTGTAATTGGAGACGTCGTCTTCTGCCCCGTCGCTGGCAAAGGAAGACTCGGAGTCCATAGGAGCCTGTTGCTTAGGTTGATCTTGGACTAGCTGGCGATCCATTGGGGTTGATTGGTTTGGATATGTGATATAGTAGGCAGAATATAATGCTCTGGCCTGTAACGATTGTCAATATCTGATGGGGCGATTTGATATTACTGTCTATGGATGTAAACGAGAGATAACTAGACGTTTCTACTTGTTGGATAATTGAACAGTGAGGGAAGACTACAGAGTGAGAGAGACAGAGAGGACTAAAGCCTCGCCTCTTCGATGTCTGTCGATACTGAGTCTCTCCTTCCATGATCTGGCAGGGAAGCCATGTACATGAGAAGTTCCTTCATCACTGCGCACGAAGCAGGCAAGCCCGCCAACATACTAGGCAAGAACATATGGTCTATCTAAGCCACAATACTCTCAATTCTTTTTCTAAGTTTCTACTTAGAGTGTATGTTTCACGAAGCTCAAGTGTAATTGCGCAAGTGGTGATGCCCTCACTAAATGTTATCATCTCTATATTGTTTGTAAGTAAGAACAATACCATTTACCCTTGCCGATGTATCAAGCAATACAAATCATTGTTAGACGTCGCGGAACGACTATATAGGAACCCTCGGCATACCGTCTCACTTCTTCTGACACTTGGCCACCCAGTCGCATGTCTTCTAGCTGGTTGCTAGGATGTATATCGGGTACTGAAATGATGCTGTTGTTGCCATTGGAACTCTAACTCCAAGCTATCAGAGTTCGTAGTTTAAATAGGAACGAATGGGCTCTTGTCATCCTATTTCTATCTAGGCCTAGTTCCCGACATCCGTAGTATGGGGTTAAGCTTCACCGAGAGCATGCAATGAACATAGAGGAAAGGGGCACGATTACCCTAGTAGTATAGGTAGACACACTAAAACCGCGATTCAACACAGGCGATAATAAAGAGTGTAAACTTCCCCCTATTTGCAGAGTACTGCTCAGAACACCTGCCAACGGCTGCCCACCAATTTTACCAGTGATTTCGTCCCATCGACTTCTGACCTATCACCGCCCTTTGTATAGACTAAGAGCGTATACTTAGATGCCTATAAAACTCTTGTACAAGCTCCCGACTCAGTAGCATTCGTATTCAAAAGAAGCTAGGGCAGTGCTGACTAGTACCAGGTAAACGGCTGCAACCACAGGCGGCCGACTAGTCTACGATCGTCCTACGTGACAGATTTTACTATAGATGTCGTCGACCTTTAGGCAAGGCCTATGAAGAATAGCAGCTGAGCTAACTGATAGTCTTGAGAACATTTCAAGTGTTGGTCGCACTATGTCTAAGGTCACTGAGCTTGTTTGTCTTACGGCCCTTATTTAATAAGCGAATAGATCAAACTCTTCCTCATGCATGTAAGCATCCATCTATTGACGCTCATTGGCTTCTCGGGAAGTAACACAGCAGATGCGTCGGATCATGAGTTGTTAGTAGGCAGGGCATTTAGATGATTCGCCTCAGATACGACTACGCCGTCACACATAGAGAAGCAAAGGATACACCGCCTATAATCATGTCATGCTCCAATGTTTGCTAGAATAGGACTATTTAAAAAGGATGAGTCACGACTATGGAATCGTAATCAAGGGATACTTCTCAAGCAGATCTGATAATTACACCTTGGGTAACATAGCTGGCTCTAGGATAGGCGCCTAAATTCAAAATATGAGAACGGAATCCGGAAAGGTCTTTCATTGGTTTTGGGGTTCTATACGATTACTGCAGGGATAGCATTGAATATTCGAGACACTGTACTGTCACGAAAAATGTACCCCGAATATTTATGACTTGCAGGTGAGGAAGCCTAGAAGCTGATGTAATATGCAACCCCCAATCTGGCGGTAGATGACATTTCTCAGTGAGGAGGACCTTATTTGATAGACAGGGTATTGGTAACTATTGTAATTTAGGTATCATTGACACTTTGGCGCAGCTCACAAGACCAAGTGGCGCAGATATTGAAAGCAAAAGAAGCAAGGTGTGTCTTTAAATATAGGGAAGTCTTGGATTCTGCCAACTTGCCAGTTCCTCAAAGGATCAAGGTGAGCGAATAGGCGACAACATTGGGTGACATCGGGTGTGGTTGTGTTCCTTGCGTCCCGGCGATTTGTAACCTTTGATAAAGCCAAGTCTGCAAGCCAGGATTCTAGGGGACGACTGGGGTTGACGCACATGGGCATATTATCTATCGATAACAGGCTGGACAGACAGACAGACAACTGTGATGTTTGAGCTCATTACCAGCTTGGGTTAGATTGCCGATTCGCTCCTTTTCTGTCTTCATATGTTGGGGATATACAGGAATCCTACAACTTTATTGATACCTACTTCGTACCTAGGCACGTAATACTGTCCTACCAAGATATCCCCTGACCTTTATTTAGTATATTCACTGAACACAATCACTGACAAACTGCTTCATAATGAGAGTCATAGTGATCGGATGCCTATCAACACATGCATATCCCCATGCACAGCCCTGGCAGGCAATGTCGTTTCGCAACATGCACCCCTACTTCACGTGTTATGCAACCTCAATGCATCAGATGCTACCTACCTAATTATTTCATCCCAATCGCCGGGATGATCTCAGAATAGACAGAGCTCTACCGCATCGGGTTGTGCAAGAGGGAACATAGAAGAAACAACTCCCCGCCTCCTCGTGGGGCAAAAATCAAAAGTACCATTCCATCAAACACACATGCAACTACAGTAAGGGAATCCTATCAAGAACTATCCTACTTGGCTATCTCGGAAGGATCTATGCCTAGCCAGAATACGGAATAGGGCTGCATAGAGTTCTTACTATACAAAGATGTTGGGTTCTATATTACAATTATCCAAGGTCAAGTCTCCGTGGATCATCCAACAGATTCCCCGCTCATCTTCATGATTTCCCATCCGAAGCGCCTCCATGGTAGCATGGCACGTGCCTGAACGGTCTGATGGCGGAGGTGGCGCAGTGTACTGTAGCTGGTAACGAGATGTAACGCACCCTTCGTCTACCACTCTATTCTTTTCTTTTTTCTGCCTGCCGCCAGACCCCAATAGTCTGGCACCTGGGACGACGAGGCGAGACGTCACTGGCCAGCCAATGTCGGCGCTGTAAGCCCATCGATGCGGGATGCACATCCCTGCCTTATACCGTAAGTCTTCCGCTCATCGAGGTTACCACACCTATCACACCCTCCGAGGAACATGTCTCGCATTTAAAGCAAGAAGGAATGCCTCAGCAAGACACATGTTCGAGGTCGATGGGGAATCTCATCAATTCGTGCGCATCTTGCCCGATGCAACCTTCGGCCACTCACGCACTGGAGGCGGGCCGAAGTTGATCATCTTATAGGTAGCGTCGACCTAAGCCTACGTGCTCATCTGCTTTCATCTAGTTTCTTAATTTCTCTATTGTCCTCTCGGATCGGAAGGAATATTATATGCTTACTTTTCTTGTCGGCCTTGTCAAAATGAGTGAGAATGCTGTGGTGCCGCCACTTCCGGCTGAGAACGGCATTCACGTCTGGAGGACGGCCGTGGTCATGCCTTTCATCACTTTCGCATTCGTGGCAGCGAGATTCTACTGTCGGACGTATATAGTGAGGAGGTCGTGGACCATCGATGACTGTACGTGAACCCTAGCGGCTTTGTCGAAGTGGGCGCTTACCGGCAAAATAGATATAGTCGCGGCGACCATGGTCACCATTATCATCCACGCCGTGTTGATGGCTAATGCGACATACCACGGCATGGGTCTGCACATATGGCAATTCACACCAGAGCTTAATTCGGAATATTATCTCTGGATTGGCATCTCGTCGGAATTCTACGTGTTAAGCCTGGCCGGTTTCAAGAGCTCGTTGATCCTCTTATACATACAGATCTTCGGCGTCAACAATAAGTTCAGGATAGCATGCTACATCGCGCTGTTCTACACGCTTGGATATCTGACGTGCAATGCTCTCACCGAGTTCCTGGGCTGCCATCCTATCGCGAAGAAGTGGGATATGAAACTCGAAGGACACTGTATAAACAGCGTAGCCGCCAACATCGCCTACGGGGCCGGCCACATGACGAGCGATCTTATCATCGGCATCTTACCCCTGACGATGATATGGAGGCTACAGTTCCCAACAACGAGACAGAAGATCGGACTTAGCTTGGCGCTCAGCAGCGGACTGATGTAAGTGTCATACTGTGAGTGGTCTTTATAAAGTATCACTAACATATATGATAGTGCTTGGGCAGTTGCCTGTGTACGCTGGGCTATCTCAACATACAACATGTTAACTTATGACCGCCCTTGGTATGACTTAAGCCCCAAGCCCCCTTTTCTCGTTTCCTCCTCAAACCCTACCTACAGGGATATACCAGAACTTGAAAGTATCAAGAACTATCGTTATCTCATGTTCAAGCTACATGATTACTGACTCCAGTGTCTGTTATAGGTGGGCCGGTATCAGCTTCACATTTTCCATCCTCGAAGTGAACACAGGCTTGATATGTGCCTGCGCGGCGACATTCAGCCCGCTGTTCAACGTCTTCTCCACACGGTTTAGGAACTGGACTAGCCGAGCGTCAATGAGCTGGCATTACAGCTCCCGTAAGGCGTCCGTGAGCTGGAACAGCGTCCGAAACGAGAAGGATCAACCGTCTTGGAGACACATGAGCCTCCCGGGCGCTCCTCCGCCTCCGATGCCGCCTCCTCCCGCGCATACTTTACGATCCGACCCGTCGAATGACAGCTTGGAGGGTAGCTCTTATAGCATGGAGCCGATTGTCACTTCGAGCGCAATGCCGAGCACCAGGTCGGATGACGAGTTTTCTCATTTCGATCTACAAGGATTGCAGGCTCTGCATCCTAACGATAGAGCGATAGTGTGAGAGTCTTCTACTTAGAGGGCGTTAATAATTCCCATATGTTATCGTCGACGCGAATGACATGCTCCTTAGTAGTGAGGGAGCTCTCATCCGAATCAAGCTACTACCCTGCTCATGGAGGCACGCGAGGCCCCGCCTTAGTTGGAAGCACGGGAGATCTGGAGACGATTGACGCACCGCTCGTATCCGCCAGAACCGCTACGCGCTTGTACTTTGCAATGATACCTAAGTACGGCTCGACTTTGTCCGATTCTGACGGCGGCGTCCCTTGAGATATTCCATTCTCAAAGTGGCCGTGTAGATGAAAGCTACTACGATCGAGGAACCAGACACGAGGAGCTTGTGGGCCATCGAATCCCGCCGCTTTCATACGCAGTGTTGAGCTATTGAGTTAGGTATGGACCCGACAACTTCTACACCTTGGGTGCGGAGCCAATACTACGCTTCGCCTCAATCGAAACTACATATAGTACGGTTAATCTAAGCTTGGCCGTACTACCTTCGCTACACTTTTACTAAACCGACGTCTTCCTTTAGGGAGGCGAGTCTAGTAATATTTTTACTACTCATTAGAAACGGCGAAAAGGGGGCGATGTTGAGGGTTCGAGGATATTGTCGCTGAGGAGGGTTTGAAGCAGAACTTCTTGTACCCATTTTATCTGGCTCATGAGTCTGTAAATATCTACTTATACGACACATAAAGAAAGAAATCAAAAAAAGAATTTAGTCAAGTACTTCACATAAGATGTAAATGAAGATTGTTGTGTAGAGCCGAGTGAAGTTTCCGTTGTAAACGGTTCTGCGATACGGATAGTGAAACGTGCCATACCAACGAAACACTGGCTTAAAGGAGCTTTCTAAGCATAGGATACACCTAAGTATTATATGATAGCAGCTCATCTAAAGCTATCAATTAATGATTTTAAATCTATCAGCTTATTAGATTACGCCGCAGAATAGAGAGGCTTGGGGAGTCATGTACGATTATCATATAAGCTAAGGAGCCTTATAAGTTAGTTCCGCCGTTTTTAACTATACAAAACGGTACCCGCCCTAGCCGCACTGAGAAATTTCACTATCAAGCACTCACTCACTCACTCACCTTCACTTATGCACATATTCTCATAACCTATGTTCATCGACTCAACAGCAAAACTCCAATGCTCCATTCAGTATATGAATCTTTCTGGTATGGGATCATAATTTCAATTCATCGAATGCGCTTAGGCAATTAAATAAGAGTTTACGGTTCTTGTCGCGGGTCTTGCAGTCGCAGCATAAGCTACCCCTAATTCGCGGCTCACACCTCACCCACAAGGGAGGATGCTAGGCAGTCTAGCTGCGGACAACTTATTCGACTTTAAAAGAGGAGTTCAAGGGGCTATTTGAGAAGCGGCAGCAAAAAGGCTGAGATGCAGCACCCACTGCGACAAGCTGTCGCGGCGACGTTCCGCTCAAGACCATGGCGCGAGGTGTTAGCAGAGCCCGGCGCCGTACCCCTACATCGCGGCATCATGCCCCCGTTCCGAGCGCCTACACGGATCTCCGCCCCGCCGGTAGGCGTATGTCGCCGTTGCCGTCAGACGAGGAGCTACAGTAGCACCGGCAGCAGTACCCTCGACAAACAGAGCATCGCCACCGCTCCGTATAAGGAGGAAACGCCGGCAAAGCAGAAGAAGAAGAAAACGTCCGAACCCCTGCGCATCCTATTCTGCGGCTCCGACCACTTCAGCTGCGCGTCGCTGGAGGCATTGCACCGCGAGCACGTGCAGAACCCGGCGCTGGTCCAGTCCATCGACGTCGTGGTGCGGCCGGGCAAGCGCACGGGGCGGGGGTATAAGGCGATCCAGCATCGTGAGTTGTCCGTTCTTGTACCCATCCTTGGTAGACTTATACGCTTTATATGGTATGAGTATGGTTACACATTGGAAGCTTGCGTGTTAATAGAGACATGTAACAATAGCGCCGATTAGAGAGCTAGCGGAGAAGCTCGGCCTGCCGGTTCATGAGAGGGATACGTTTACAGGGTGGGACGTGAGTCTTTTGCACCTATTGTCTCATACTCTCTCTCCCCTTCCCCCCCTCTCCTTCTCTCTCACAACCTCTTATTCAGCTCCCCTATTTTCTTATCTATAGATACCTGATATATGGTTACATACTAACACACCCAGATGCCCCCCCACACCAACCTAATAATAGCCGTATCCTTCGGGCTCTTCGTACCACCACGTCTACTCCGCGCATCCCGCTTCGGCGGGCTCAACGTGCACCCCTCGCTCCTCCCAGACCTACGGGGCCCCGCGCCCCTACAACACGCGCTGCTCGCCGGCCGCGCCGCCACGGGCGTCAGCCTGCAGACGCTAGACGCGCAAGCCTTCGACCGCGGCGTCGTCCTCGCGCGCACGCCGCCGCTACCTATCCCGGCGGACGTTGACTACGCGACGCTGTTGCAAAGCGTGAAGAGTGTCGCTGCGGAGTTGCTGGTGCGCGGGCTGAGGGACGGGGTGCACGTCCCGCCGCTGGAGGAGGCGGAGCGAGAGGAAAATAAGGGGGTGGGCGTGGGGAAAGAGATGGAGTTGCTCCACGCGCCCAAGATCACGAAGCGCGATCGCCAGGTCCGCGCTGAGAATATGCCATACTTATGGCGACGCTTCCGCGCCCTCGGCCCGCTGTGGTTCTGGACGCGCGACGGCCGGGGCGTGCGCAAGCGCGTTATCATTGAGCGGATGTCTAGTCCGGCTTTGTCCCCGGTATCAGGGGAGGATGAGATAGTCGTCGCGGAGGATAATAATACGGATTCCCTACCTCTACCTTGGTTCGTCGATATCAAGGACTTCGATGATGCAAGCACACTCGCAATTTCGAGTAGTGGTGGTGTCGACGGACCCTACACGCCGTATCTCGTCCCGTTTGAAGAAGATGATAATCCTCCTGGTCCTGATACTGACGGCGATACTATCCACCACCGAGGTAGCAGCGACAGCAGCACAACAGAACAGCACAGCAAGAGCAATAAAGCGAGAGTAAATGTAACACACCTCGTACTATGGTTCCCTGCGAAGCAAGGCGCCGGTACTTGCTTCCTAGGCGATTGCCGCGTCGAGCTAGTCAAGGTGGAGGGCGAGAAGGCGAAGCTGGCTAGGGACGCCCTCAAGGATTTCCTCGTCCCTGTGAAAGTCGGAGAGGATCCGTCCACTAGCTAGAGGAAAGAAGAAAGACTAGTGTCCGGGACGGTGAGGAGTGTGTAAGTAACCGTGTAAAAAGAAAGGCAGCCGAATGGATAGGATGAGGTTAGGCTATGAAACGCCGAATACTTCAACTTTCGTATAAGTTGAATCATTATCGTCTTAATGCCCCGTTATATAAAGACCTCCGCAATAAGACGGTGCAGCTATGTATCTGGAGGTAACGGGCAGGATATTTGAAAGGTGAGTGTGGGATCATAGACCTAGTTCTGCTATGACTAATAGACCAAGTCAGTCACGACAGCGAAGAAGACTTTCAAGTTGTTGGTACAATGACGATGAGATCAATTTCTTGATAGAGTCAACGTCGACACATGGTGGTAATAATACATTAATGATCAGTTATCCCTCTTATCAGCAGAGTTCCGCCGCCCCGCCGATCTTGATTTGGTACATAAGGTAAACTAATATGGAAGGAGACGTACTCATGTCTCATCATAAATCATGAAATCCCAGTTGACCCAGTTTGAAAGCAACAAGGTTCCATGTAATCCTTCATGGTAGTTTGTTCATATTTCACACATAATAGTAGCAAGTAGAGGGGTTGATAATGTCTGCCCACACGGAGACAAGGAGAGCTTTTCCACTCTGGTATTTTTACTTCTGCTCCTTCTCGTCAACCGAGCTTCCGGAGCTAGAGGAAGTCTCGGTCTTAGATAGGGCATTATCATCCTCGATCTCGGGACCGTGGATGCTCTCCTCGAAGACGGGTTCGGGCTCGTTGAACTCGAACTTGGTCTTGAAGTCCTTGAGATGGTTGGAGTAGCCACTGCTGTTGGAGCGGCGGCGAGCGTTGGAGAAGTTGAAGTTTTCATCGACGACTTCCTCACCTGCTGAGCCCCTGAACATTTTCAGTTAGTATAAAATACATCTAGATATCATATCCAATGGAATGATAGTGATGATATGATGTATCAGAGTATGACTTACCAGTTGCCCTTGCCTCCGCCGTTCTTCTTGGTCTTCTTTGGGTCGACACCGTCGAAGCCATGCTTGGCGAAGAACTTGGGAACGTTGTCATGAGGGACGACAGTACCTTCGGCAAGACCAGCGTGGTCCTTGTCGTTGAACTTGTGAGATCGAGTCACTGCAAACGGTGGCATCGTTAACAACTGATCCAAAGTAACTGAGTTATTCAGAAACCTGATGTACAGATCAAAGGTCTTCAAGAGTTATCCTCTGCAACACCATGATGTTGTTTGTAGTTGGGTAGTTGGAATATGTTCAATGGAAACCAGAAGCGAGCACGTCGTCACACGAGGATCATTGCGGGGGTTGATGATAAGATGAAAGAGAGCGAAGCCGGATGAACCTACTTTTGATAGAGAGGTTGGAAGGATGAAAAGACGAGGGATCTTGAAGGAATAGGTCAGATGGATGTTGATGAATCCCAAATGGCCTGTAGTCGATGGAGATGATGTAGATGATGAAGATCAGAGAAGGACTCGTATGCAGTAGACAGAGTGATGTACAGGAAGAAGTGTTGGAATATGTGTTGAAGAGGAGAGAAGATATCAAGATTGTCCGGTCTTCGATCTAGTACAGATGAACTTAAGGTAGCGCTCGAACGAACAAATAAAGAGTGGGTGAATTGGATATGGAGGTGGGGTGCAAGCTATCGTTATTAGTCGAAAGAGGAGTTGGGTTGCATCAATATGTCTTTGGATCGATGTGGTGGTGAGTGTATTAATAGTTGGAGACATGTAAGAAGCTCAATGGATGGGCACAGCAGCTTTTAAGACATCCGACGTCAAGGAGAGGAGCCAATCGAAGGACCCTTCCTCGTGCCCCTTTACTTCTGGGCCCCTGATTACCGAGTCATAATACATGCTCAACATGGTCATATTCTTGCCTAATTCGCTACGGTTACTGGAGTTAATACAGGATCTTGCAAGGGAGGCACGCGATAGCTCGTACTATGTAGTAGCTCTCGAACGACCTTCTTCCGTTGCGGACCACGGCCGACCACTGAGGGTGAGCTGATCTGCTGATGGGGCCAATTGAGAATGGACCAGTCGCGTGACCCGTTGACGCAAGCTTAAGGTGTTCTTAGGTGGTGTGAGCGAATCCTATTGGACAATTGCCAATCGACTTGATTGTTTCCAGACGGTAAAGCAGCAGCGGCTCACGCCGTTCTTTGATCGATCGGACTCAAAGAAGGTTCAAGAATCTCCGCCAAAAAGGGGTCTGCTGCCCACTCCCAGAGACGGCCTCTCAATTGATGCTTTCCACTGGTTGATTTAGCTTAGCGACCGGGAGCGATTACCGAGCTGCTTAGCGGGGTGGTGGACAGGGATCCCGAGCCTGGACAACTAGAGGATCATGAGGGAGAGAAAATTCGAGAAGGTGACCGCCAATAGGATAGAGTCGGTAGCCAGATAGCCTTGATAGCCTACATGTAGGTACTTGGTATGTACATAGCTTCGTGCCCGCAAGTTCGTAGCTTGGTTGCTTGGAATGCAAAGCTACCTCATACGTAAAAGGTAATTAGGTAAGATCAATGATAGATAATCTTCGCTGGTCCTGGCGTTGTCGATCTCGAATTCTCGAGAATTTACCCGCTCGATCCGGGCTAAGACGTGGTAACCAACTTCCCCATAACGGAAAGTTGAACGGCTCAATTCGTGTTCGATTGCATCATAGCATAGCAGTGCCCTTTTGTTGGGATATTTCATAGCCTTAGTTCAAAGGTCCTTCCTATTCAGCCTCAGGCAATAGAGAGAAGGGTCCAGACGGGAGTTGGAATGGAAGACGAGAATGGAAAGCTGCAGGTTTATGTCACACGCCCAGCAAACCCAGCAAATCCAGCAAACCTACTAGCACAGAGTCCCACTTATACCCCAGAGAAATCCAAGGTACCTGTAGCCATGTACCATCGTACCGTCTCACTGAGTCCAACCTGCCAGGCACCTTCTGTCCCAGGCCATGATGAGCGGCTGCGTCGATAATGCGGGGAAATCCACAATTTATATGCGGCGGCCCACCGTTCGGGAACGTACCTTAAACAACCGTCTTCTTCAACCAATCAGTTTCCGTCCGACGTGTCTTGTGAGTTATCAGCAACGGTACAGTACGACTGAATCTGAGAGAACGACGCAGGATGTAGAATCCGATCTTTCAGTTCCAAATGACGAAGGACACATGCCGGGAATTTAGTATTGTCCGTTGGCATTTCCATGAATACGACGCTGAGGTCGACGTAGCCTCTATTCTGCTGCACTGTCTCGGTCCAAGACTGAATGACCCGCTGCTCCACCTCAAGCTCCCAGGAGCTGTGCCACGTGATGGTACTGGCGATTCCTTCATTCTTGAAGCGAAAGATGCAACTATGCTGGCCACGTCTGCCATTCCATATCTCCATGATACCGAGATTGGGCATATGTCTCGCGGCAATACTTGCTGCCTCGAATAAGTCGTTGGTCTGCTTAGGCGGCTGATCCGGATTTAGGAAGTGTGATGTAAGAGCAATGGTATTGAGCTTGTCCCAGGTCCAACCTGTAGAAGCTGTGCTTCGCGGCCAGAATGGCTGGAAGAAGTCCTTCGCATCGATTATGTAAGACGCAGATAGGTGCTCCAGGGTTTGACTCGCTCTTGCTATAGCTAGACCGAGTTCCAGGCTGTTTACACCCGGCTCAGAACCGCGATGTAGGCCGAAGACTGCATCTATTTCCGAGTCCTCGAAGATGGTCAGTTGCTTGAGTGTTCTCGGTAATGCTGCCTCGATAGGGTGTAAGAATCCTAGTTACATCAATATTGTTAGATAAGCTATGTCCTTATAACTACATGCCTTCTCACTACATTATTCAGGAAAAGGATAAACTCACTCTCGTCACGTCTGGCTTGCAAGGTCATATCCTGCTCTGGTTCTGGCTCATAAATGAGACATTCGAGTCCAGTCAAGCTTGAAAGTATTTGACTCATGCTCTCAGGAATGATTCTGCCTGTGTGCGTTCGTCGGAGAAGAAACGTAGTAACCACATCTACCCTCGGAAGATATCTTGATCGGCGTGGATCACTGTTGTCTACAATGCCCTCCTCGAGGTTCATCGGCAGACGGAGACCTTCACACCGCCAGTGAGGTTGTTGTATGTTTCTAGGTACGAACCTAGGCTCTGCACCTTGGCCATAAACAATATTCTGCTGCTTACAGAAGAACGGACAGTACAAGCGTAGCTCAAGCGTCAACCCTTCTCTATTTAGATCGCGAGGTCTTTCCCAGTCGTTGAGGATGATGAAAAGCTTCTGCATGGTGTCGGCGAAGGCGCGATCATTGCTATCCTCGAATGAGAATAAGTCTGCGAGCCCGCAATCTTCACACATGTCAGGATTAAGCTCTACCCATAACGTGATATGCTTGACCAGGTTTCTTCTCGATCCTCGCACAATCCGATCGAAATCTGACAAGCGCTCCGGGCTAAGAAGGATCTCCTTAAAGTGCTTTTCCTCGAAGAAGGCTTGCCACTCCCGGCATACGGACGTATAAGCAAGCACCTTGCGAGCATGTGTTCTTCCGAGAAGTGTCGTGTCCTTCACGGTATGAATAACCATTTCCAGTATAGCCAACCGTGTTTCGGCCGGAAGACGGTCCCAGTTGGCCATGATTGTCCCATTCGTATACAGGGACAGTTGGCCGTAGAAAATAGAAGATAAATGTTGTTACTCGTGACACATTGATAGACAATGAAGTTGTTTCGCCTCTCTCAGCCAGAGTGGGAAAGTCACGTGCACATCCCTACACAGTGAACAGAAAACAGTGAAGAGAACGTCGAAAGAGGAAATGGAGTCGACATCCATGCTAAAGATATCTCATAAACTTCTGTACCTGTTGGATAAGACTCGAAGAATATGAAATTACCATAACTCAAAAATTGAAGTTAACTTAAAACAGTGGAGCTCTCACTCGTGAAGGAGATGTCCAACGCGCTCTACAGTCTCTATAATTCAGCATCTACCTACACATAAGGTGCCACCTTATAAATTAGCAAACAGCGGCGACTTGATACCATACGGATATGTATCAATCTTTCGAGGATAGAAAAGTAAAGTATTTAATCTCGTTTCCTATCCAAGCAGTTGACCCGTCTTGCTTAGTCATACACAGTACCGTGTTAATTGACCAACTTGTGGACTGTGACGTCATAAGAGAACTATTTGAGGGTCCCTTACCGCACGAGCTAATACGGTCTCGCCGTAATCGGATCTGATAAACAACTGCGCGGAGAAATGTTTCGTCACAATCGATAATCTAATTTTCTTCTCTAATCGGCGATAGTGGCTACCAGTCAGTACCTAAGACTTTTCTTTTGACTAATCCTGTCTTTATTATTACCAACATCTCCGCTCCATTTTCTTTCAAGTGAACTTGCGAATTCAATTTGTAAGCCCCTAACACACCTCCTCTTCAAGCATTTCCGCGTACCGGCAAATAATCCTGTGTCTTGTGTGTTTTTTTTTTTTGAGATTATCCAACGGAATACCACGATTCCACTTCACAGCCGCCCCTCGTTCGTACCAACCCGGTTTTTGCCCCGCCGCAGCAGATACATCGTCGACGTTGTTAACTCGAGAGTCTACCGACACAACATAATTACAACTAGGAGGCGCATCGAGCGCATAGATCCTCCACCATGTCGCCCTCGATCGTTACCATCGATAATACCTCTGACTTCGATGTCTTCCCCTCCAATCTGATTCAAAATGGCTCCTCTGGCCCCCGAACGCTTCTATTAGCCCCGCCATCCATCGCGAGCCATGAGGAAAAGTTGCATGGCGTCTTGGCTGCCCACGACCGATCGGTTACAGACTTACAGATGCTGGACCGTCTCTCCGCTGGCCTCATCAACCTTCCCGAAGCCACATACGATCTTATCTTAGTCCTAACCGACGCTGACGGTACCCGGGCTGAATCGACGCTCCTCCTCAACCGCGACGTCTTCGCCAAGATCGTACCGACACTGAAGATTGGTGGCAAGATTCAGGCACAGGATGGTTCTTTGGCGCAGAACAGCAATGCGCCCGACGCGCGGGAGGCTCTGCTGTCCGGTCTGATGCCTGGGGCTGACGGCTTCACAAAGCCTGACGTTGGGGCTGCTGCCGCCGTCCCCCTCAAGCTGGGGTTCGGCAAGAACAAGAAGAGGAGCGCTGCAGGCCCTGCCGTGCAGAATGTGACCGTCCGTCAAGCTAACGGCAAGGACACGAGTCTCAACATGGTACCGCCGGCTGTGAAGCCCACGCCCGCGGGTGTTGGATTCGTAGATTTCAGCGATGACTTCGGTGTTCCTGAGGACGACGACGAATTGATCGACGAGGATACCCTACTGACAGAGGAGGACCTAAGTAAACCCCTCGCTATTCGTAAGTAGTTCCTCGCCCCCGTTTCATCCGACCAACCTCTAATTATGCCATAGCCGCGGAATGCGTACCTAAGGTCGGCAAGCGACGTCGTGCTTGCAAGGACTGCACCTGTGGTCTAGCACAGAGACTAGAAGCCGAGGATGCGGCTAAGAGAAAGGAAGCAGACGCCAAGCTCGAGGCCCTCAAGCTCGATACCAGTGACCTAAACGAGGTCGACTTTACCGTCAAGGGCAAGGTTGGCTCGTGCGGGAACTGTTCGCTGGGAGATGCTTTCCGCTGTGACGGGTGCCCGTACATCGGACTGCCAGCCTTCAAGCCCGGAGAAGAGGTCCGGCTTCTTAATAACGTCGTGCAGCTATGAGACCTGGGCCAGCATATAAGCATCAACTTGATTAATTAGGTAGTAGTCATTGTGACACCTCCGTTAAGGTACGCGAGGACACTAGTTGACGAAGACACCAGTACGTCGCTAGGGCATTCTGTAGATTACGCGGAATTGGGCTCGCGTTATATGCGTAGGAAAAATGTCTTTTTAGAGATGCAAAAGCACAGATAGGCGTCTTACAGTACTCGTTAGAGTAAATGGCATAATGTTGCAAGTTCATTGAGCCTGAGTGATATGTTGACTCGGTCGACTTTAGTGATGCTATATCCCGCCTTCTAGCTTGTTCATTGTATGAATCTCACGATTAGTTGGGTTGTTTCGTGTCGTTGCTCTATGCCTTTGCCCACATTACCGCCTAGGGGCTCGCGCCAGCTCACCTCTCACCGTCGTTGGCAATCGAATATTCCATTCGTAGCAAGCGTGTTGATGTATTGCTATTGCATAAAGTCTTTATAATGTCGTGTATCGCTTCTTCAACTCAGATATAGTCCCCGGAATGCACTCATGCCTGTTGAGCATCTTGACTACAACCTGGCAGGCGTACCCGAATTAGGCCCTGGCTTGGATGAGCTTGGCAGGATATTGGCAGTAGTCACTTTACAACGGCTCATTCTCTTCTCCGTTCGTCGATTGTCATACATGTAACTACATGTATGGACTAAAAAAGATGATCGCACATACAAGTCATCTACCATGCTAGTCAAGACTTGCGGTTAAGAGATTAGATATTCCGTCTCAAGTGATCTGGATCTCTCAAGGGGATTATACATGACTATGCTCTCCTGCTATTTTGATATATGTATCTCCCCCTCTTGGTTCAGGTATGTATCTGATATGTACGGTCATATTATTTACACGACCACCTAGCCTAGCAGCAAGTTCATACCGCTAGGATAGCACGGCCGTTTCAATTTAGACCATTACCACGAAGGAACCTACAATTAGGTATATATGTGAAAAGGAGAAACCGTCGTGAGGTAGAATTTCGATCATCGAGCGGCTGGTTTCTGTACAATGGGTAACTCTACACGATTACATCAGGGGAATCGAATGCCCAACGTGGACCTAAGCCACAGCACGGACCGGGGGAAAATGAAGTCCTTTCCCGAAAGTCGTTTCCCTCTGACCGCTTTCACCGGTCTGGTGAAGTAAAACCCATATGAAAGGGAGGGAAAGAGGGAGAGGAAGCAGTCTTAGACACGTGCCCTAAATTCGCCTGACGGCTAGATTAAGTAGACTATGTCTTGCTTGAGCTAGCCTCTGGCGATGGCTGGGTTGATATGGTGTGCATAATTCATCGGGACTTAGGTAAGCTCGACTGTTGATCTATGAATCTCATCGTTCACCGAGCCGGGTATCTACTTAGCTGCATGACACAATGCGGAAAATGCCGTTGGACAGGATTCGAGTCCGTAGATTGGTTAGAAAATGTGCTGCGTTTAGAGGGATGATATGGCACCAATCAGCCATGTCCCTCTCGACCGACATCATTTGTGGCTGTATCAAGGGATGACGATTTTGGAGTTGGCGGTAAGGGTACCGTATACAGTCGTTCGAGTTCTAGCAAACCCCCGGTCGACTGGGATTCGTTAGAGGCTCTATGAACGGGCTCAGATTTTACACCAATGCCTGAAATCCTCCTTGGTACTGATATGTGAACAACAGTGGCGGTTATTGCTAGACCCTATAGGCTTCAATATCTATTATACGAACCTAATGATAATTTTGTTACAGTCTAACAGTATGAAATGTAGACAACATAAGCTTTCCTTAACCGTATAAGCTTAGATATCAGCAAGTGGGTTTCTTCGGGACGTCTTACGAGAGTATCTTGTTCACAAAGGGTGATCCTCGAGTAAGCTCCGAGGTGTCTCGGCCTGTCTGCCAGGGAGTTTCGTTCGTAGCTGCTTGTCATACAAGTTTACTCAAGACGCAAGGGCGGCGCCAACTACCCTATCTGGTTATATGTAGTCTCGACAAGGCTGAAACGCCAAAAGAAGCAAGGTATGCTTCTACGTCTTGAATCAGGGTTTTTGAACCACGGTTGGTTGGCTTCTCACTCTCTCACGAGCCGACGATCTCGGGATGGGGAAGGGATGGTGAAGTCGAAACAAGAATTCGGGTCCAGGGTCTTACTCAGCGCTTCAGATCTGCGCCACTTAGCTCTTCCGGAAGCGGTAGACTCTATGCGGTTACTTAATCTGAAACATCGAGGCTCACGCACCTCTGCGGCGCCGGGCGCGCCGGACGAATCTCCAGTTCAGCTCTGCTCGCACGGAAGAACTCGGCATGTATGAGGCTGCTTTCAGCTATGGTTTGACAATCTTGGCGGGCATTGTGTAGGATCAGACGTGTCGCTTGACACGGGGGGCAAACTGCTTCTGCTTCTCCTGCTGAGTTGTCGGTTCGGCCTAATTGTCGTGACATGTTTTGGTCCTAACATACGTGTAATGTATTACGTCGGCAAGATGCGGGCTTATACTGCTTTTGTTGTTGTATGAGAACTTTTCTCATTGGTCCTCTACGACCTGCTCACCAGCGATAGGTGATTGGGTATCTTGGTACAACCATCTCGAATGTCGAATGGTTTCCTAAGCCTGGGGATGCAAATGGTTACTCTTGAATACCCTGAACAGAGTGTGGGTTAATCGAGATAATCTCCATCACAAGCTTGGTTTTCTCGTATGAGTTGAAGGATCTAGAAATAATCCCTCGACATTCTCCGAGGCTACCATTATATAAGCGATGCCTTCAAAAAGAACGAACGATGATTGGAGCTACCACATCCGGGGTAACGACCGACATTGAGAAGGAAGAGCTAAGCTGCTAGTGAAGCCCGATACAGTCGATATCCAATCATGTTGCGCTCTGGGTTATTATTAGATGCCCCTGGTGGTCAGCAATCTACCTACCTAGCTCGATTAGGCGGCTCGGAATCAGATTCTAGAAACATTTGGTGGAAAAGCGCGATTGAATCAATAATTAGTAAAGTCTATCACGGAAGATAGACATGAAGAACGAGGTGTCTAGAACGTGGGAAACAGACAAAGGGAATAGGAGAAGGCCATCGGTACCTGAATGATAATTGGCAAAATATATGTCTTGGCTCTTTGATAGGAGATCTGGCCGACAGGAAAATCCAATTCCCGCGACCAACCCGGATCTGTTAGGTGCATGTAACGTCGATCTGGACCCTTCTCTCGGTCCTATTCTATTTGTTTATTAGCCTCTGGGTAAGGCGAGCCTCGTAAAAGACCTGGGGTTGAATGAAGACAATGAAGAGCTGATGGAGACCAATTTATTAGAACTCTGACAAGCTTACCTTGAGGTTGGAAGCCTTGATGCTTTTGGAACGATGGATAGTCATAGCAGCTTAATGCATCCAGTCCAGTCTTTATCAGGTCATGTTTCTGGTCACCCGGATCTCACGTACATCTGGCTAGTGACGGTCGATCATTAATGCGTCGCTTGTGACTGTTTAGCGTCTGCAGGTGGTTAACGACCCTTACATTTGACTTGGTTTCGATTCGTAGAAATATTTCTGAATCTCTGAGTAGGTACCTATCTAGGTAGGGGAGATTCATCTATTAATATGATGAGGGCCGATGATAGATTCATTGGTAGTTTGGTGACGAACGTGATATCTTAGCGTTTTATGCGAGTTGTTTCTTTTTATCGTTGACAATCTGCACTGGGGCCAATGACTTTGCATGTTACTAAGTAGATCGCTCAGGGGCCATGGAGGCCGGGAGGTCACTGCACTTAACGGATTGCCCGATTGCCCGACACTGTAATATCGTTGTTACAGGCTACGTTAGGTACATACCTCTTATAAGATTGTCGGATGCTGAACACTCTAAACCTTGGAACTTAATAGATATCTTACTCAGATATCACATGTAATCCATACATAGGTAACTCACTGGATATTAACATCGAGTTACTCGAGCAACTACAGATAATTCGATTGTTATTCTCTCTTGTTGGAATTTAAAACCCCTGGCCGAGAAGTAAAGCCTTCGCCCCTCCATTGCCCTAATCCTTGCTGTCTGCTTTCAGTAAGGCTTCTTGAGTGGCAGTGATTCAGGTGGCCCTAGCAGTACCTAAAATTACCTGGGCCCCGCCTAAGACACGCTGCAATTTGGCTAGTACGAAGTACCTACCTCACCGTGTATGTACTTAAGTATCCACGTACCCACGTACCTGACTGCAGCGGCGCAGGGTGCACAGTGGGCCACAACTTGTGCACTTCCACAGTCTGAGCCACTCGAGCCACTGCCGTTCCCCGACCGCTTCTCCCCAAATTCCTCCCTTTCTGATCTTCACTTTCTCAGCTTGCCATCTTCAAATCCCATCCGACCCATCAATTCACTCAACAACTTCTGGCAAGGATTGACTAGCTGTCAGCTCGACTACTCGAGTCTTGCTCAATCAACCACACTCGAGAGATGAGCTTTCGGTTTTCCTGAGTCTTTTCGAGTATCTAAGATACTGCAGTCGGTCCAGCGGCGTCGCCTCCCACCCTGCAGCTCTCTTCCGACCGTGCTGTTCCCGTGCTGTCCCGTCGCTCTGGTTTCCAGGTTCTAGCCGGCGACAGCCTTTGACGACTTCGCAATGGCTTCCTCTTCGTCAAACGTCGTGGGTGTCCACTACCGGGTCGGAAAGAAGATTGGTGAAGGATCCTTTGGTGTCATTTTTGAGGGCACCAATCTGCTGAACAACCAGCAGGTCGCTATCAAGTTTGTGAGTAAAATTCACTCTACTTTCATTTGCCATCGACAAGGAAGCCTTCTGCTTGGTCGATTTCCAGCCACTTTGTCCTATGCCAATACACGAGACTTGTTCTAATCGGACTCTACACTAGGAACCACGGAAGAGCGATGCGCCCCAACTGCGAGATGAATATCGTACCTACAAGATTCTCGTCGGCTGCCGTAAGTCACAATGTACCGCAGCCTTATTCAAGATTGACATAACTAACAAACTCGCTTCGCAGCCGGTATCCCTAATGTCTATTATTTCGGCCAGGAAGGCCTCCATAATATCCTAGTCATAGATTTGCTTGGCCCCTCGTTGGAAGATCTTTTCGATCACTGTAACAGACGCTTCTCTATCAAGACCGTTGTTATGGTGGCGAAGCAGATGGTGAGTTTTGGTCAACGATCAGTTTGCCAAATCCAACGTTGTTTAATACTAAACCCGAATTCTAGCTGTCTCGTGTGCAAACCATTCACGAGAAGAATCTCATTTACCGAGACATCAAGCCCGACAACTTTCTCATCGGCCGCTCCGGTACCAAAGCCGCCAACGTGATCCACGTCGTTGATTTTGGTATGGCCAAGCAATACCGAGACCCGAAAACGAAGCAGCACATCCCATACCGAGAGCGAAAATCCCTATCTGGAACGGCCCGTTACATGAGTATCAATACCCACCTGGGACGTGAGCAATCCCGACGAGACGACCTCGAGGCGCTTGGCCACGTATTCATGTACTTCCTGCGAGGCGGGCTACCTTGGCAAGGCTTGAAGGCTGCGACGAACAAGCAGAAGTATGAGAAAATCGGTGAGAAGAAGCAGACAACGCCAATCAAGGATCTTTGCGAAGGATTCCCGGAGGAGTTTAACAAGTACCTAACTTACGTGAGAAACCTTGGTTTTGAAGACACGCCCGACTACGACTACCTTAGGGAGCTTTTCACTCAGGCTCTGAAGAATACTGGCGAGGTGGAGGATGGCGAGTACGACTGGATGAAGATCACCAAAGAGTCGACCAAGGGCTGGGATGCTATGCACAAGCCTGGACCTTACCACAACCCGAACAAGCAGCCGGGCATATCTGCTAGAGAGCTCCACAACCAATCTCGTGCGAACACTCCTGGCGGCCTTACTCACGAGCGTTTAAACGCCGCGCAGCCCCCACCTCCGTCTCCAGCCACGCGGACGGACAAGCGCCGGCCAAACGCGCCCGGCGCCTTGGCAGCACAGCGAGGTAGCGCGGTGGGGGGTCTCCGGGACATGGCTACTCCAACTCCTTCAACTCAAGCCCAGTTCCAGAACAGCAACCAAAACTTGCCGTCGAGGATGGTGCCGCAGGCGAATATGGGGTCGCCAGCCGGTAACGGAAGATCATCGGAGCCTCAGCCGACAGGCTTCCAAAAGTTCATGAAAGTTCTCTGCTGCGGTTAGTTAAGATGTATCTCATATGGCTTCTGGGCGTGAAGCTGACAGTTCTACAGGTTAAACACGTTTCATCATAGCATGCGAGCGATTCCATATAGACTAGAAACGTTACTGGATGAAATTTCTCGCGCCGGTTTATACTTACTACCCTTAATACGTCCCGGTTCTCCGCGTTCCGGACATTCGCCCAATCACGTCTTAATCGCTACATGTCACAAACCATGGTCTCCGAATTTGGGGTTCGTGGATCTCCCTAAATAGTATTTCCGCCCTCAAATCATGTATCTAAGGCCCCGTCTCCTCCATGAATCGCAGCCCAGATAGTCCTATACGCACCGGAACAGTACCCCTGAAGATGGAGACCGGAAAGGACGACCACCCTAATGCATGAATTCCCGTGGGGATCGAGGCTTGGCGCAAACCGAGACACGAATGAATCATATTTCCTTTCACGACTCTCGTTTTGATGAGATAGATACAGGCCTGTTTAATCAGTAGAGCGCAGCACGGCGCTGGTGGAACTTTAACCGTTGGCGAGCATTGGGATCGGGTTTTCGTATTTCCTGTTATCCGTTAACCCATACACCGATCATAATGAAGAGGGGAGAGAGTAGGAACCCGGCTGTAGGAACGGGTTGTGTATTAAGCAGAAGCAGAAGCAGAAGCAGCACACGAGTACTCAAAGTGCAGAGTGGTGATGGTGGGACGATCTCGCAGATAGAGTGCATGAGAGGCACCGAGGCTTTGCGTTGGTAGAAAGAGGACATAGGGCAACAAGACTTGATAATGATTTCGACGCCGATTGTGGCATTATGACTTGCCTCGGAACGACGCGCATTGACATGTGAGTTGTGCTTTGAATCGAGTTTAGACAAAATTGATGAGACTTGTCAACATATAGCCACGGCCTAATAAACAGATCGGACATTTGTCAAGCACTAATACAATGCCTTTTCAAAATTAAATCGTGTTCTCATGCTAGCCTGCTCCCTAAATTCACAATGCCTAGCCAGGTGAAGCTTCTAACGAGGTTGGCGAGGCGTCCCATATGAGGATGTTATGTGTTATCAGTACATCAGATCAACCAGTCCATAACACCGGGCCACCCTCTCCGCATCCTTCATTGTGCTACAATAGGTCAAGCCGCCTCACCATAAAGGCCAATATAATAAAAACCATAGCCCCTTTTTTAATCTACCAATAAGCTTTCGCGGAGGAAAGGAGGGCACTAAGTGAGCTTCTGCTTGATGAAGAAGGACCGTAGGTGAGATAGCTGCCATGCGCAAGTTATACCGAGGACGACGATCTGGATGAACATCCAGCGCACGACGCGCGAGTTGGTGGATTCGGACTGGTCTCTGAATTCGGCTTCTCTTTCCTGTGTTTGGGGGTTTGCTGTTAGTGATTTTGTGATATGGTAGTTTTACCATCTGTACCACTGAGTATCATCCTATCCCATCCAAACATCCTTCTAGAAAACAAACCCAATCAAGAGCATTGGAGAAAAGGGGTTGGGTTGGAGGAGAGAAGACGAGAAAAAAACTACTCACCCGCTGGAAGATCTGCTCGCGGCGGATGTCGAGGAGGCGGGCGTTGAGGTCGCGCACGCGCTGGGAGATGTCGGCGAGCTTGGACTTGTCGGTGGACTCGATCTCGGAGGAGCCGATGGCCAGGTCGAGCGACAGCTTGATGCCGCCGTTGGGCTGCAGCACCGACAGCCAGTTGGGCCGGCCGCTGCTGCTCGACGGCGTGAAGCAGATCTTGTGCTCGCCCGCGTCCGCCGCCGTGAAGGTGAAGCGCCCTGAGGACTGGCCTCGCTGCGATACTACTCGGTGCTCGTTGTCGAAGATTTCCTTTTTTTGATTGGGTTAGATTATGTTATGTTGGTATACTTGGTGCGAATTCGGTGTTGGTTAGAGGAAAAGGGAAGGGAAGGGCAAGGAAGACTAACATCGACGGAGATGTAAATGCTGATTCCGTCGTGCTTCGACCATGACTGCGTGTTGTCGTCCCACTCCTCGGCCGTATAGTGGCCGACTACCAGCGTGTCCTTGGGCAGCTCCTCGAAGAAGCACTTGGCGGATGTGCCGTCGAGGAAGAAGTACAGCGCTTGGGCGACGGAGCCCAGCATCAGGAGAGGGAGGAGAACCCTCATTGTTTTCTCTCCGTACAGACGTTTCTTAAAATTGATTCTTCTCGAAACGTATTTAAGTTCGCATTCGAGTCGTCGGTCGCCGTCGTGGATAGAGAGGACGTTGCTTGAGTGGGTATCGTCGATTCGGTCGTATGAAGCTTCGCGAATTCCGGATTCCAAGGTGCCACGTTCGAAAAAATGGCAGCGCAGGGGTTAGGGGGACTTACAGTGGTAGCACTGGTACCGCTAAGAAAGGGGCCTACGCTATTGGCTATAGGAGGTAACGAGGTCCTAAAGTTTAGCTTATAATCACGTGCCTTTAAGTACTGGAAATTGTTTGTAGGAAATTAGTACGTACACTGTAGCACAGATGTTAGGCCTGTGCTGCTAGGCCCACCAAAACACGATCGCTACCGGAGAGTTTCCGACATTCGACATTCGACAAACCTTCAATCGTCATCAACTATAATACGATATCATCAACTTCGACGCGCCGATACTAATCTCTTACCAAGAACCCTCCTTTCCACATTCTAGTATCGTGTGTTAATACACATGCGCTACTTAATGACAACGTTCTGATC
This sequence comes from Hypoxylon crocopeplum, assembly GCA_022578875.1. Lineage (NCBI taxonomy): Eukaryota > Fungi > Ascomycota > Sordariomycetes > Xylariales > Hypoxylaceae > Hypoxylon > Hypoxylon crocopeplum. The sequence goes on along the minus strand of MU399598.1, from coordinate 98,242 downwards.
GTCGGCGATTCCTCCCATCTCCGTAGTTAGCCCTTTTAATCGAAATATCGGTCTCTACTGTTCCCACGAGAATACCTTAATTCCCTCGAAGTTGTGCTTGATACCTAGTTACGATGGCTTCACACGACGTCCTCGACGTCTTGAACTTGCCGCTTGACGGCGGGTCGCGGCCCGCTAAGAAACAGAAGACTAGTATCGTGCGACCAAGTTTGAAGGGTCTGGCGAGGGAGGTGCAAAGTCTAGGCGGCGATAATCCGATCGCGATTGTCCCAGAGTTATCATCGTTCAAGAAGAGACGATTCGGAAGTAGAAAGCCCGCCGCACGATGGGAGATGCGCCCTTTCCGCAACTCGGCGCGAGATGATCAGTCGCTACAGTTGCGACATTGGAGGAAGCAGACGGAAGAGCAGCCAAGAGCGCAGGATGGACAAGATGGAGAGGAGGGAACAGCTCGAGTAAACGAGTCGGAGCAGCTTGAAGACTCGGGATTTGCTAAGTTCAATGTCCAAGTCGACATTCCTCAGTACAGCGACGACCAATACAACTCCAACTTGACGAGTAAAGACTGGACGAAGGACGAAACCGATTATCTGTTTGGTCTGGTTAAAGCCCTTGACCTTCGCTGGCCGCTCATATGGGATCGATATGAATACCAGCCTAAGCTTCCCGAGAAGGCAACGAATGGAGATGGCGCAGAGGACACGGATGCTAGTATGGCAGTTGTCCCGGCGCCTAAGACGCGGACTTTAGAGGATCTGAAAGCTCGATACTATGAAGTGGCGGCGAAGATGATGGCAGTTCAGAAACCAGTCCAGTATATGACCCAGCAAGAATTCGCGTTACATGAGATCATGGCCAATTTCAATCCCGTTTCGGAAGCACAGCGCAAGAAATTCGCAGCAGACTCTCTATCAAGGTCTAGAGAAGAGGCTCAAGAGGAGGAATTACTTCTTATTGAAGTACGGCGAATTCTCGCCCGCCAAGAGAGGCTCAACCAGGAACGCCGCGAGCTGTACAACCGTCTTGATTACCCTCATACAGAGCAAGACATCAATGCGTTCAAGTCTAGCACTGGGCTACAGACACTCCTTCAGAATCTCATGAATGTCGACAAGACTAAGAAACGAAGATCGCTCATGGAAGCTAATGGACAGAACACCCCGGCGTCGGCGCATCCGTCAGCACATCCATCTCACCCCAACTCAACGCCGATATCAGAAAACCGCCGAGAGAGCATCGCAGCTTCCTCAACGGGTCACCGTGACTCGATCGGAGGCGGCGAGCGGCCTGAGCGGCCCACCAAGAAAGGGGCCCAACCGGAGCGCAAGAAACTCACGGAGCAGGAGGAGCAGATCTACGGCGTGTCTCACCACGACCGACTGCCCTCGGGGCCGACCTTCCGCTATGAGCGGATTAATAAGATTCTTACGACCAAAAGCAACGCCCAGCACCAACGCATCACCAACACGCTGTCCGAGCTCGACATCCCGAGCCGCCTCAACATGCCGACCAGGGCCGTGGTCGAGGAGATGGAGAAGCTGCTCAACTCCATCGGCATCCTGCTCGACGTGCGCAAGATGAACGACAAGATCGACGCCGAGGTCAAGCTCGAGAGGGCCAAGAAGGCCGAGCGCGACAAGATGCTGGCCCCCGCCCAGTCGGACGGGCTGAACGGAGAGAAGAAGGGGGCGAGCGTTGGCGGGGCTAATGGCTTCGCGAATGGTGATTCTGCGGCTGCAACTGCGGCTGCCCCGAAGACTAATGGCGATGCGGTTGCTGCTAATGGTGTATCGAACGGTGGTAATGGCGGGGCTGGTCAGGCTGTGGATGTGAATGGCGCGCAGGGCTCTAAGCACGATGCTGCTGAGGATAAGGGCGCGAGTAGCGGTGGCCATAAGAGGAGTGCTAGTGTGCTGAGCGGCGTTAGCGATAAGAGTGCTAAGAGGCAGAAGAAATAGTGAGGAATCAGAATAGCAGTACGGGGTGAGAGACCGTGTAGGTGGTAGTGACAAGAAGGCTATAATTACCGTTTGGTATGCGTTATGCTTATGCTAATGCTACTACGTATTGATTCGTCTCTTGATGCTTCTTTCTTGATCGATTGTGACTTGACCTAAGTGAATAATCGGGCTTGTTAGTCTTACTCTCTGTCTACTTGGATAGGTAGACTTCGATACACTACTCCTCAAGGGTCGTGATGTGTGTTGTGTAAAGGGGTGGTTGTATGGGAGAATAGAGATGTAGTCTCTAAGCTAACATGTTGGTTTGGGATATTTGATAGCACGAGAGGTGAGTAAGGGGGAGGGGGAATCGGAAGTGAAGGTTACCTGTATTCTATATGCATCGTACTCTGAAGTCGCCGTTCATTAGACTCTCGCCGTACTCAGGAAGAGAGGTTTTGTTTTGATAGTGTACCACCTTCAGGGGCTCAGGAGTAGATTGATCTATCACCAGTTGCAGGTCTTGACATTCTAGGGGTTTCGTACTTCCCAAGTTCCTTTCTAAGGGGTATGTAGTCGAAGTATCTCCTGCCCTCTAGTTGGTATAGTATATGTCGTAGTTCTTGTTGTCCATTTGACATTGAAATTTAATATCTCTGTCTCGGGCATACTACCGATTATAGTGATTGGCGTCGGGCTGTCTCCTACCGGTGTCGTGGTATAAGTATTACTCTTGGGAAGTATTCGAACGGTCATGTGCTACTCTGAGTTTTATCTCATATACAGGTAGCAATAGTGTCCAACAATGAGGGACTTCAAGGACGACAATTTCCGTTGCTTTCAACCTTTTAGTCTCGAGTTTAGTAGAGTAATCGAAAGATTTGAAGGAGAATAAAAACAACAACAACAGGTCAAACTTGACTTCTACTATTCATATATAAAAGATCAGATGGGCTTGTGATTCTAACCTCCAATTTGGCCTAGTATTAGGTAACTCAACACTTCTTAGGCGCAATATGTTGCATGCAGTCTGCTACCGATGAGTTATGGATCCTCGTGATAAGGTCTACGGAGTTGCTAGCACAGCATTCACCAACAGGAGCTAGCGAGTAACTGTCGACAACTCGCTTCCAGTATTTGAGGTTTGTATCCAGGCGGCTAAAGTGTGCGTGTTAAAACAAGGGGAAGGAACTGGCCTTCCATCATAGACCAGAGCCTGGAATTTTGAAGCCATACGCCCAGAAGTTGTTGGTCTCTTGGCATAACCTTATACCCTAACTCATCTTCGATATAGCTTGCCACGCTACACCAAGTTGTGTCGAGCTCGCCGCGGGGTATTGGGTCGAGGCATTACGAGGACACGGAACTAGATGTCAGTCATATCACAGGCAGTATATCACAACACCAAATACATCACTCACAGCAAACCACCCACAAAGAAGACAGCAAGTATCAGTAAGCTTTGAACGAGTATTCCATTCCCATAATATACACGCTAAACACGACCGCGAGTCCTCCCCTCCGACTAAAACCGCGCCCAACAGAAAAAAAACCGGGTATCTTTGAACCTAGATCTATATCATAACCACGTCTTCATCTTCATCTTCATCTTCGTCTTCGTCTTCTTCCCTTTTCGTTGACCCTCGTTCGTCTTCGCGTCTCAAAAACAAAAAGGGAAAAGAGAAAAGAGAAAAAAACAAGAGGTCCGATTACGGCTCGCCACCCATATTTACAACAAGCAGCGGGCCCGCGTGCGTGTGTTCGTAAATCCGTGTGAAGGCCGTCATCTCATCAAAGAAAAAAAACCGGAGCGGAGCGGGGCGGGTTTCCGGGATGTCGTGACGCACTCCGAAAACGCCCCCCGCTAATATCGCCATGTAGCTTCCAGAGCTACCTAGCACCCTTTCTATCCGATGTACCCCGATCTTCGGCCTAGTAAAGAAATCATCCGCAGCTCTGCCCATGCCTCCAGCATGGGCCCGGACTCGTGAATAGAAAGCCTGATGTGATGGACGTGCTGGAGGGAAAGCAAGACACGGACTCAAGATCCATGCGCAGACAGCAGCAGCAGCAACTACGAACTCGAGTATCATAGCTGCTTCGCACTCGCAAAAGATAAACATGAAACAAATCCAACTTGTTTCATGTCAGCTAATAGCGCCGCGGGTTACTCGAGCAGGGTTGCCAGCCACGACGGTGAACGGTGGCACATCCTGATTTCTCGTTAGAAATACATTCTAGGCAGGATTCGGCTCAGGTAACTCACTTTAGTGACCACCGCGCCAGCGGCGACTGTGGCTCCCTTCCCGATCCTCAGGCCCAGGAGGATGATCGCGCCACCGCCTATCCACACATCTTCGTCAATGTAGATAGGGGCGCCGAGATGAGGGCTCTTGCTGCCCTTGCGTTTCTTCGGGTCGGTGAATAGCGTGCCGCCGAACAGGCTGACGTTCGGTCCGATGTAGCAGTTGGTACCGATGATAACCTCCATGGGATCGATGATAGTGCAATTCCGGCCGATAAACACGTTGTTACCGATGGCGATGTTGTAGCCGTAGTCGCAGTTAAACGGTGCCTCGACGACTACTTCTTGCCCCACGCTACCGACGTTGGTGATGCTCGAAGCTAGTTGCGGATCCATGAAGATCGGTTCCGTCGGGTTTAGGATCTCTCGGAAGAGGCGCGAGCGCTCCGCCGCCGAAACTCCGACGTTGGGATTCGTCGAGTTGTTGAACCTGAAGCACGCGGCGCTGCATCGTTGCCTCTCTAACACCAATTCTTCATCAAAGGGGTAATACTGATTTCCCGTCAGCATCTCCTCTTTCTGCGTTCTTTCCCTATCAGCAGGGAAGTTGGGATGCGATAGAGCAAGTCGCGCTGCTTCCTGAGCGTCGGTTGTTGCCGTTGGTGGTTGCGGAGGTGGCGGAGGCGGTGGTGGAGGCGCAGGATGTGACTGAGGCGGCGGGCTACTGCTTCGAGTTGGCGGAAGAATATTAATCTGCGGAAGCGTATTAGGATGTGAAGTATCGTGTTCAGTCCGGGTGAGGTCGTGTAATGGTGGCACCCTCTGGTAGTCTTTGTGCCGGTCAACGCTGCTTAACGGTGTAGGTAACTGCATGGTAGTACTCGTAGCGCTTATCGGGGTGGGGAATACGCTCGTTGGGTTGTTATACGATATGGAAGATAGTTTGTTCTCCGGGCTTGTAGCAGACGGGGTGGGCGTGGGAAGGGTGGAAGCCGGAGGCCGGATGTCCTCCGACATAATCGGCCGGCCCTGTACCGGTTCTATCCGGAGTGACTGACCGCGATAAGGCTGAGCCGGCGGATCTCGTTTTGGGGGTGGTGGGGGCGGAATCACATAACTGCTCTGCTGCTGAGGCATCCCATAAGCGCCCGGAGGAACATAGCTGGGATCCTTGGATTCAAGCGGAACTGCGGCAGGCTTGTTCTCCATTTTCGGGTAACCTCGCTGGTTAGGGTATCCGTGACATACAAACCCGCCTCGGACACAATTGGTACCTGCTTTCTTTATTAGCAAACGAGAGTTACGTCCTGATCCCTAACTCAACTCACATTGTGGCTTTGTCTCGTCGCATTTCTTCTTTCTTTTTCGGCATGTTAAGCAGCTAAATGGATCGTACGGAGTGCCGATGCTTCGCTCTTAGACGTCAAGGTACCTAGGCACCTACGACGCTTCAGAGGTCGCAGGATCGGCAACACCATACCTTAAAGTCAGCAATGGGCGCTATGCGTAAGAACTAAATTGGTGGCATAGGATAGGTCTTAGTTACCCAGTCTTGGTCCTATTGCTAAAATTGCGCTTCCTCTTCTTGGGATCTGACTGGATCATAGCGTCCCCCTTCCTCTGCTCAGGAGTGTAAGAAGCGCTGCCATAAATCATAGAGCTGTCATCACCGTCAGGGCTCGTCGCCGAGTAATCGCGTTGAGACTCCATATGGGTATTGGCTCTTCGGAGCGTCTCTCCAACTTGCTCATCTGTCGGCGAAGTAACCATGCTCGCGGAACCCTGCTGCTCGTATGTGTTTCGTTCATACCAAGACTCGATATGTCCTCTACTCTCCTCGCCATAATGCCTGTAATCACGCTCTCGCTGTGGGTTGGAATACGGGTCACGTGATTCTGCTTGAGATTGCTGTTCCCGGTCTCGAGCCATTTGTCCTTCTCTATGCGGGTCGTCCGAGAATGAACGTTTGCGCTTGTGAGTTCCTTCAACATCAGCATAACCGGTGGGTTGATATGACCGGTCAGGACTGGGCCGTGACCAGTGCTCTCTCTGACTTGTAGAGGTTTCCCCGACCTTTGGGTCGTGGGTAGTAATTTGGCGCGCAGACTGTTCCTCGGAGGGCGCGCGTATCGAGGTAGGACTGCTGCTGTGTCTCTCGGTGACTTTGGGCTCACCTCCGTTCAAGGCGGTGAAGGTTGCCATATTTCGTCCAACAATGTCTTCAGCCCAGCAGCCTTGCGTGAGGTGCATAGGAACTCGATACCTCAGTCGTCTGCTAGTGGGGTGACAGTTGCCTTCTCTGTGCAATTCAACTCTTCAGCCGCACCGCAGTCGGCATCCAAGACCCAATAATACAATGCAAGCACTCTCGGTGAGCTTAGAACTAGCGGTCACCGGCACTGCTCGGATAGCAGCCGAACTGCGCAACGTTCGTGGGTGCCCGAACTGGTGTATGGAACGAGCAGGTGACCCGAAGAGATGCCCGAAGGCAGGAAACTAAAAGAAGTCGCAGTGAATGGTCCCGAGAAATAATAATCGCAAAGTGGTCGCAACGTGAGCCTTCAAACCTCCTAAATTAGGATTCCTAGATGTAAGCGCACTAACAAGAGACAATATATAGCTCTCAATTAGATGGAATCTAGATCCTCAGGCAATGCGCTTGTGGTGGCGCTGAACAATGGAGTGATCTGCAAAAGCTTCTTTTTTCTTCTTTCTATTTTGTCTGCGACGGACTTCGAAGTCGGGTGCGCGGGGAGTAGTTTTGTGCAAGCGAGCGGAAGTGAGCGAGCCGCACGTCTTCTCTTTTTGAATCTGGCTACGTAATACGACTGTGACGTGCAAGGGCCGGTGCGGTACGTCGTGTAGTTTGTTGCGGTGTAAGCAACGAGCTGCTGCGCCTAAGCAATTGCACTTCGGCCTGTGGTGCTAAGGTATTCCTATCCAGGAATCGCCCTTTGTTGGTGATGGCCGAGCCGAGTATACGCATACGTGGAAAACTCCAGATTAATATTATCGTGCGGTCCGGCCCACGATGCAACTTGTCGAAAGTCGAACCAACTATATTGGGTTCCCTTGCTCCCGTTCGTTCCTTACGCTGGGGATCCTTGACCCTGATTTAATGCGTACAAAAGTGACCAGCGCTTGGCGACTTAACGCGCGATTAATTTTGCCTGTGGGAATGAACGACCTCGGATCGCCTCTCTCCCTTCACCAACGTCTAGAAAATCCTAACGTTGGCGATCCCTTTTCTCGACTCCCTTTTCATGCAACCAAAGCAACCGCCGTAGAAACGTAACGAAGGAAGGGAGAATAGAGGGGAAAGGAAGGATGATTTGCGATAGGACAATTGGATAATAGTAATCAGAGTAGTACGTAGCAGCGGCAACAACAGCGGCAGCGGTAGCAGCAGTAGGAGGGAGTATAAGAAAATATAAAGAAAAAGATGTGGCTAGCCAGCGCAGGGCCCAGTCGGAGCGGGAAGTGATGTAAGGTAAGGGTAGATAAAGTAGGACGGGTAGGTTAGGTAGGCACGTAGGTGGATAAGGTTGATATAGTAGATGTAGATGCAGATGTACAGTAGGTACCTCTTAGAGTTAGAGTACCTTCTTATCTACATTAGTATGTATGCAAGCATTAGATGCAAGAAGAGACAAGCGGGTCGAAAGAATGGATGCAAGTAATAATTAATACCTGCAGTTGAGTTGACAGGAAAAGAACAGTTCCTCGAAGTCGACTAAACATTCCCAAAAAAGAGAGAGCCGTTCGTCGACTTGCGCGCTCGGCGGGATGCCTCGATACTTTTGTACCAGACGAGATCGACATATCCCGGTAGCTGCCCCAATATTGGGCGGCATGGCGCTTGGGCAGGCGAGGATATGGTAGGTACCTACAAACGTAGACGTAGGCAGAATAGAGTACCTTGAGGTAGGGTAGGCTGAAAGAAGACAGATACAAAGCGCCGAGGTACCTGCACCTACCAGCAAGTAAGAACCTTGGAACTTGGAAGCGAGTCGAGGAACTTCGGCTTCGAGCAAGGGTTCCCTACTGTACTATGGTACCTCCGCTCGCGCTAGAATCTCAGACGCATTTTCCAATTCCGCGGTGGATCCCAACGTTCAAGTACCTCCAGTATAGAAAGGGTAGGCCGTGGTACAACCACCCGTGAGGCAATCAATAAATAATATAAGAGAGGTACATATTCATCTACTTTATTTCAAATCTCTCCTGCAAGTCTAGCCCTGCGCGTATAGCTACTATTACACGTGTGATGGATTTGATAATTGTTCTGTTGTCGAGGACAGCTTGTTATGAATGATAGAGTAGATATGAAAATGTTGGGTCCTTTCGTCCCTACGCCGTTTTCCCGTCTTTCCCGCCGCCCTCGATGCTATGTCATGCCATGTCACCGAATCTAAGCTGGGTGGCACTGCCGCTTGCAGCAATCACCATCGCAGGGACGAACGCTGCAATGTATGCGGCCCCTAACAGCGGCGAACTCTGGCTGCTTGTTGTTCGAACAGGTAGCCTTGCGGGGAACGTGTCATTCTGTTGGCGCGCTCTCCTCAGGCAGTCTTTATCCGTTGTGTCTAACCAGTATGCCCATTGATCGAGCCGTCGACAGACTCGTCGACTTAGTCATGCGCCTACCATGCCCTCGATGTCACCAGCGGCCAAACCCCCTCTAACGTTGCACCGGAATTATCTCGCCAGTAGCCATTGAACTGTCCGATTCGCTGCTTCTCACCTTTTCGTCTCAAACATAGACCATAACAGGTGCAGCACTTTCGGCCCGCGACAAAGTATGTCGTCGAGGTCGTCTTGGATTGGATATTACTGGTGCCGCGACGCGATAGGCGTGAGCACCGATGAATCAATAAAGGCCGCTTCTTGCGGCCTAGCCGCGACCCACGGGCCCCCATGGGCCCTGTTTCTCCTACCTAACCCACGACAGTCAGGGCCCGCCGCCAGGCATGCGATGAAAATAGCATACGGCGTTGGTGGGCTGGGCTTGGGCTTGGGCTTGGTCTTGGTCTTGGTCTTGGGAAGGGAAGGCAAGGGAAATCTAGCAAGGATGCACGAGACGCCGCGCGATTGGGAGGATCTAGGTTAGGTGGTTTGAAAGGGTCCTCCGATCTTGTATGTAGAAGTGCGCGAGCGGCACAGCAGAGGGCAGAGGTGCAACGTCAATTCCCACTTTGGGGTGTGGAATTCTGCCAGTTCTTGTCGCCAAGTCTCGCGGCAGCACTCCTCCAACCAGAAAAGGCCGACCCTGGAGCATTGCCGGCATGTGCGGCCAAAGGAGTTTGTGAATCTGCTTGTACACACGTCCGTGGCCAATGGGCGGCCCGGAACAGGGGGTGAAGCTGTCATGCAATTTGGCGCGGGCGTGTGATGTCGAAAGCGTCCGGGGCTCCTATTAGGGCGCAGCGAATACCCGCGTCTAGAGCCGACACCTGCAAAAGAAGTCGTTGATTTGCTACTAGTGCATGTGCTCGCCCCATTGTCACAAATGTCTCTCGTATTAGCCCACGAATTACTACATGTGTGTGTGCACGCTGACTGATCTTTGACCCCGACAAGTTGAAAGATGAAACCTAAACCAAGGCATCAAGGATAGTTAAGGGAGGCCACTAATACGGCAGGCCTCCGCGGCCCATAAGAGCCGTTTGTCCATGACAAGCCGAGCGCGGCGGTGCAGTACAGCTCTGGAACACGAACCGTTAGCTGACGTAGGTCATGTAGGTCATCATCTCAGATTCGTGCTCGGTCAAGAAATAAGGCTACATCCTTCACCAAGCAAACAGCTCTCCGGGGAGAAAATTATAACGCCAATGCTTGCTGACGGGGTGACCTGTTCCCCTGGATCTTACTGCGACGTAATCGATCCAGGCGCTGCACAGGCTGGGCCTTGCTTAGCTCCGGAAACTCTTCCAATTTTGAATATAGTACTATAGTGCTATGCACCCTGCCGGCCGGATAACACCTTTCAAAACCGTGACTCGAGAGCCCGCAGCGCACGGCACGCACGGGTGCATCCTACACTTGTGTGTGGTGTGTCTGATGCATTAGAAATGCCAATTTACTTTCGTCCGAAAAGGCGTATAGAACGAGTAGTTTGTGCGAACATCAGGTCCTTCAGCTCTAGTGTATACGCTATTGTTGAACTGGGCGGACCCACGATTAACCCGAGGAGATAAATTTAGCACTGCGATTGTATGTACTATGTACTGTACGGATCCGTACACACATGTATTCTGCTTGCTCATTACTTGTCCAAGTGTTTCTGAACGGACTTCTGCTGGAGCACGTTTTGTGGGGCGAGCGCAAAGCGCTTGTCGCGAATCGTCGAGTCCTTGCTCGGATGTGTTTGCCGCCGTTCGGGGAAGTGATCGCTCTTAAGCGGCTTACCGTTGCTCATTGGTCGGAGGTCACAGTTAGTTTACGGCCAGGGGAAACCAACATCGGACGAGACACTGGATCAACCGCATCCGCGCGTAGAGCCCATCTGGCGGCCCGGGTTTCTTTTCTTAGAACTTGACGGAACATTTCTGGGTTCGAGCTGCGACCACTTAACGAGCCTGGTAGGGCACAAGAGGCTTTTCGGTATTGTGACAAAAAGGTCATGCATGAGCACGAGCACGAGCACAGAAGGATCCTTCTTATGCGGCTATTGAACGTAGCACTTCCATCCCCATCCCCCCGGCCTCCTTGCATCAACGCCTCCGATAAGCTTCGTTGCTACCCCTCATGACGCTAACACTAGAAAGCGGAGGTGGAAGTGTATAATGTTGCGTCAGGCTGACGGCGAGGACACCCACGAGGACCTAATGAAGCCGAAACCAAACGAAACCTTTGTCACTGGTCTCAGAGATCTGCACACTCTTTTTTCATTGTGTCTGTGCTCTGACCACCTCGCCTGTCTGGAACCGTACATGTTACCTCTAGATAGGTAGTACGACTGTGCGGGAGCTTTCGGTCTATTAAATTGAGACAACCGTTGGGGGCCGTCAGCCTTCTAAATGTAAAAATCCGAAGAGGAACGAGTCCTATTGGGTCCAGGGAAGAGCGCAACTCCTCTCATCGCCGCCAGGTTTCGGGCCGTTGAAAACAATAACATCGTAGAGTCAACAGCGCCGTGAAAGCCCGGGGCCTTGCGACTCATTCAAGTTGCGCCTTGTTTCGGTACCGTTCTGACGATGCACACTGCCTGTAACTTCGAGGCAATATGGTGCTATGTAATCGTCCCATGCGGCAAAGAGGTAGGCAAATGAGAAAAAGGTGACACAGTCAAAGCGGGAAAAGGTCCGGTGTTACCCCTGCGAGATTCTAAGCGAAGACATGCAGGGTCGCGTCCAACAGCCGGCCATCAAGTAAGCGCGAGGACAGGCCCGGAGGCAGACCCGCGTCCTAATAGCAATCGAGATGGCAAGAATAGCAAGGCAACAGGATCAGATTCAAGCAAACCACATGTTCAGGGCAAATCACCGCGGCGAGGCTCTTGAAGTAAGGAGGGAGCCGAATGAATAATTGAAGCAAAAATAGACCCGACCGACTGGTTGGATCTCCGTGTGTTAGTACGAAGCTGAGCAAGGGGTGTGCGAAGGATTCGTCGAGTCGGGATCGCACAGGTTAGTAGATGTACAAGTTGACAATGCATGTTCAAACCAAACCAGCATGTTGGAGATGCATCTTGTCATATCCTTCTTCTTTTAGGTAATTGTTTGTTATCAAGAGTCGGGGATCAATAAGGTACAGGGTTACGAGGCCACGACCTCGAGGTGCGAAACATTTGAGAACTGAAAGGACTTAGGTTAGGCATGTAAGTACATATGTAGATATTACGCGCTTGGTATTAGTGTGGAGATGTTAGCTTATAGAAATAAATGGGGAGATGGGATGGATAGCGCAGGATGGTGCGGCGTGACAGAGGATGTTGGTTTGGTTTGGTTGATAACTGGAGTGCAGTTGCGACTAGCCGTCAGCCATGGTTCGTGGCTAGCGTTGGTGAATAACGTCTGCCTTAACAAAGGTTGGATTAAGGTCTGACTGCTCATTTTGACATTTGACTCAGGTACTTCCATTCTCTGTACCAAGCTGACGATAGATGTGACTTCTGCATTGTACCCAAATGTACAAAACTTTAATGTTCCAAGGTTGTCACTAATGAAGTCACATGATCTATCGCGCATGGCCTGACCTGCGCTAAAGTTTTAGTGGCCTTTACTTTGTCCACCAGGTCTCTTTAAGGGCCAACTTACATGTAAACAACAATATCAACAAAGTGACGAATTTAAAAAGGAAGTAAGATGACATAGCTATCTCCCGGAGTCATCAATTTTCCTCTTTTCATCACTCCCCTCAAGTGTAAGATTGCAGGTAAGAGGCCCCAGAAGATCCCCACGAAATATCAGAATCGCTCTCAAATCAGGAACAGTCTGCAGTCCTACAGCTCCTCATCTGTCCAATGACAGGTCGCCCAGCTCGAAATAGCCGCCCACTGATAACGTCTAAGCGCCCAGATATCGCTGTGTGGCTCCTTGCTCAAGTATGAGTTCTAGAAGATTTCCTTCGCTCATGCGCGTAAGTGAGCGTCGTCGTCTCATTCCTCCCTGGCGCGAACATCGACCTGCGAGTCAGGCGTTTAAAGCTATTTTTGTCCTAGATCACTTGCAGGACATCTACCCGTCCTACCCTCCCATGCCACCATCATGATCCTTCCTGCAAGGCACCAAGGCGGCGCTACAACCCTGTCGCCGTTGTGGTTGGGTACTTCAAGTCCGGGGAAAGCCAGATGAGCGGGCGTTTCGCCGCCAGCACCCAGGTCCTTCCCTCCGCGGGGGTACACACAGCATTAGGAGAAGCGCCTAGCCAGCATCATGACCTACGTCTGCCAGCTTCCAGAAGCGCCTGCGAGCCACATAAGCGGCCTTGATTCGCCCGCGTTCTTCTGCCGAAGCCTCTCGTGGCAATCAGAGCCTAGTACATCGTACGTGAAGGGTTCATGGCGCGCATAACCGTACCATGATGCTGGCACGATGTACGCGAGACTACCAACCGCCAGAAGTACATGCACGTGTGTTCCTCGCTATCACGTCACCCCTATTGGTGTACCTGGGTGTACGGGGCAGCGTCAAGCCTCAAGGCTCCAGCGGGTTCTTAGTCGCCCTTTGCGGCTCAGTCTTAGCTATCGCTTATGACGTATCCAGAACGGGGAGTTTTAGTACTACGAGGATCTGCTGGGGGGGTGTTTATTTTTAGGGGGTTGCTAAATTAAGATATAGCCTCAATCTGCAGCCGCTCGCGAGCTGCAAGTGTTAATTTGGACGTCACCTCCTGAAATAAAATCTACGGCGTCCCTACCGTCATCATAAGATAATCACATAAAATGTGACTGCCCCGATATTCAACTCACTTAAGCGCGCTCACCCAGGACTTATGTGATCATGGTAGAATAGTTCTAGAGTGCCGCCCTTGACTCATTCGTCTGCTCGTTTCCTAGCCAATAGAATCGGCTTTCCTGGATCATCCTCTTTCTATTCGTAGCTACTCTCGGCTCTATTTCTCTTTGTCGTTTCAGACTTATTTTAATGTTTCTCTCTTTTCTACATACCACATGTCGGCGGTTGGATACCTCGCCCAACGCACTACATGCTACTCGACAAGGACAGGGTCGTATCAGTACCCAATGGTGTTCAAGTGAAACGAGTTGATACTACTAGGCAATTAGACATCCTAGCAAGCGTGTTCTAGCCCAGAAATATTCCAATCACGACGCTATACCGACGTTGAATACGGCAGCCTTCTATATCGCTCGTCATGAACTAGGTGTAACGAGAGCATCAGACGCACGAGACTTTAGCGCAGATCAGCTAAACTAGATAGGAATATGAACAAATAATCCATACCATCTAGTTCTTCATGATACCACCGAGCAATATGGGTTCTGCCTAACTTTCCAATATCGAGTGGCCAAACTGCGTGTCTCAACCCCGGCACGCTATCCTGAATTTAGGCAATTGCTCACCTCGGGAGATCGACATCTCGACGTAGAGAGAGGAGGTTCAATCTTAACTATCTTTGAACCCTCAATACTACCTCTCATAAATTACAAGGTGTGATTAGTTTGGTGTAGCACGGCGGGTCAGGCATACCCGGCGTACCGCGCAGTTACTCCCAGCGGTTAACCCCCTTTTAGCTTCTTAACACAGAATACAGAATTTCATCATACCACTTGGTCTACGTGAGTGTCTCCTATGTGCTAGGAATAGTATGTGTATTCTTAGACGGTCTGGCGGCAATATCCAAACGCTCTTCTGCTAGCGATGGTCGACCCTTGGTCATTTGGGCAATAGGGGTAAGCATAAACTACAAGTTTAGGTCATCCTAGTCAGCGTCGATAGAACTTTGTTACTCTCTCCCAGCAACATATGGTTACATAATAGCGACGTAAACGTTTAACTCGGATCTACCCGACTACGAGGCACTAAGAGCAGCTGGTCAAAGTGTCACTGCATTAGTCAACTTCCTACGCCTACGCTGGCACTTCAAAGGCTTGATCGAGGCATCCATCTACTGTATGTACTAGAGGACGCCACAGACTCAGCCTCTGTCCAACGCCGCTACCAGACAGCACTCACGACGGGTTCTCCGGACGGCCAAACAAACCTCAACGTCCAAGAGCACAACGTTGCGGTCTTAAGCATTACTGAGCCACCCATTCCTTCCTTCAAAGTAACGATCCAGAATCTAGACGACTAGGACTAGAAATGAGTCGAGGCACCCCGGCCTTAGGGGAGCGAGTCCGCACTTTAAGTTAACGACGAGCCGGGAGGCGGGCGCAGAGCGGTCCAATGCTGCGGCGAGGACCGATCCTACCCCTAGGGCCCTATGCCGTCGTGTCTACCTGTAAAGACAAGCGATTAGCCCAATCCGTTCGTTCATGACGGTCCGCCGATGATGACTGGGCTCGAGGAGCATAGTAGCGCTGGCTACTAAATTAGGGACGGTACGTTGCCGCTGGAGTATGCGCCCCTGTAAGGCCCAGGACAGAAATATAATGACTTTATCTAGGTCTAAACTAGAGAGACCTTTAGTGTGCTAAACTGACGAGGCCCTGAGTTGATACCTGAATTAGATTAGTTAAAGTGATCGGCAACGTGGATGGTAATAGATATTGTTTTGTCCTCTCTAGATTATGAATAGATTGATATCCTTTCTAGCATGTTAACAGGACTTTGGCCACCTTATATCATTTACAGTCAAAATATGAATCTTACCCAAGCAAGATGTGCCTATCTATTATGAGATTATTTTACCACTGTCCTCATGTCGACTCCTTACCAGTTTTCAAACAAACAGAGAAGTCTAATGACTCAGATGTCTGATTAGCATGAGCACATGCTGATCCCAACATCGAACTGGCCCTAAACTAACCCCTGAAGCCACGATCACCTCTGTTCCTCATCTAAATAAAGTTCCTTTGGTTTTTCACGTCGTGGTTTGACTGATACTTGAGCATCCGATATGACGGATACGTGCCTTGGGCGAGAACAGCCAACTCAAGCTTGATCAGTCCAATCTAAGCTGCAATCGCGTTACATACAACGTGACCAACATCTTTCGGAGCCAAACTAGGCTGTTGATACTGTGTGAAGATCACCTGATACCCAACATGTATTCGTATGAACCATGCCTATCAGGGAGTAGGGGTAGCTCTTGAGTTCTAGTCGTAAGACAGAGCGCGGGAGACTCGTTGCTAACTCGCTAGCCGTAGGCACCTAGGTAATAGAATACCTGATATGAATAACCGACTGCTTCTAATATCCTAAGGCCTGCCGTCTCCATAAAGATTTAACGAAGGCGGCCCTAGTGAGTCACTACTATGTCTCGAGCTAGTCTTTATCTTGTTCTCTGACATCGCCATAGACGGAGGTAATTCTGACTCGTCACATGTAACTTGCTACGAGGTAAATAGAAGCTCGCTTTTAGGGATCGATCGATTCGACTCATTGTTGGCATTGGACTTATTTGCTTTTGTCTTCACTATCTAAGCGACGAATGAGTTTGAACCTCCTACTAACGCTAGGCTCTAGACAACTCCAGGAGCTGTTGAAACTAGTTCTTGTGGATCATGCAACGAATCCCTATCCTTCAAGAAGTTATGCTCTCGATATTTCACGGCCATGGCTGTATCTCTAGTACATCCTCTCCAGAACCGCATCGCTAGTACCTTAATATTCCACCTAGGCGTATCCATTGCATTCAGTATATTCCAACGTATCCTGCGGATATGTTAGCTTCGAGCCACTGAGCGAGTAGGCAAGGAACTATACCAATGCCGAGGACAGAGCTGCCAGAAGCTCTGAGACGTCAGTATCCAACATCCTGACTCCCCAGCTAGACTGCGTCCTGTTATCCGATTTGCATTCCACAACCATCATTGTCGTCGCCGCTCCTAATGGTGGTTTGACGTCGCATTTTGAAACGTGGAATGTGACGCTTCCGATGAGTGATGAAGCCAGAGCGTTTGTGAGAGCACCTATGGCATTGGGACCTGTTCCCTTTAGTTGATGCTCCGTCCCTTCGATCTTGACCAACGCATCTACTGTTACGGATGCCACACCATTCGCTACCCCGTTTGTGGTAGCACCCGAACCATTAGTAGTATGACCGTTCGTCTTAGGCCCATCCTGCTGTCCGACCTTTGCTGATAGTATGCGCGGGTCCGGTTCTGAGATGTGATATTGCTTGATGAAAAGACTAGCAACGTCGGGGGACGATACAATACCGCCGACCTTCTCTGACGCTGTTTTCACAACTTTCGAGAACTCGAGTTGCAGCCCCTTTGGAAGTTTGACGTGTAGCTCGTTAGATAGGGCCCACGCCACGCCGCCTTTGCCGCTTTGAGAGTTCAACATTATAACCCCGTCATGGCTCGATCCCACATCGTGAGGGTCGATGGGGAGATAGGGTACTTTCCATAATTGTCGGCGGCCGTCGGACCCAGTCTTGAACTTCACAAGTCCCTTGTGGATGGCGTCTTGATGTGCTCCACTGTAAGCCGTGAAGACTAGATCTCCTGCGTAGGGCGCCCGAGAGTGCACCTTGACCTTTGTTGATTCTTCGGCGAGTGCCCGGACCGAGGCCATGTTGGAGAAATCGACACCTGGATCGATCCCCTGGGTATAAAGGTTGAGGGCTAGTGTCACTAGGTCTACATTGCCGCACCTCTCCCCGTTTCCGAAGAGGCAGCCTTCGATACGCTCGGCACCAGCCATCAGCCCAAGCTCTGCGGCTGCCACGGCGCACCCCCTATCGTTATGGACATGCAGCGACACGCACACTTTTTCTCTTTCGGAGATAGATGTCGAGAAAATTTCTACTTGGTCAGCGTACACATTCGGAGTCGACATCTCAACAGTAGCAGGGAGGTTCAGAATGATGGGGTTCTCGACCGTCGGTTCCCAGATCGACTTCGCAGCCTCGCACAGCCGCAGACAGTAGGATGGGTCGCTGCCAGAGAACGCTTCGGGGCTGAACATCAAGTTCCATGTCGTTTCCCGCTGGGACGGATCGTCCTTGGTGATGGACTTGGCGTACTTGACGGCCTCTACGACTCTGTCGTAGACGTCCTGTTGCGACAGCCCGAAGACCGTGTTGAGGAAGACTGGACTGGACGCGAAATACAAGCTGAGTATTGCTTTCTTGGCGCCTCTCAGGCTCTGGATGGTCCGTTGAATAAGATCCAATCTGCACGGGCATAGGACCTGCAGCCAGACATCATCTGGCACGGCCTCTGGCGTCTCTATGACTTGGCGGGTGAATTCATACTCGGTAGCGCTGGCTGTAGGAGTCGAGACCTCGATCTCCTTGTAGCCTAGATCGACGAGCATATTGAAGTACGCCCATTTTTGGCTAATGGTCTGGAATCGTTCAGATTCGGCACGCAACTCCCACTGTGATCTGCTATCTTACCATTGGGCTTGCAAGGCTTTGATTCCCATCGCGAAGGTCAGTGGCGAGCCACCTTGGGGCCCTCTTGATTCTGTTGGAGGGCCATATCCTATTGGGCAGACTCGGACCGATGAATGGCTCGTATTTCTCCCAAGGCGCCTTTGACCTTCTTCTAGTCAGCTGGTATCATTGATGGAGTTGTGATGGATTGTCACATCCACGACGTATAGCTATTACTCACATAGGCATGTTGGGTGGTGGCGATTTGATTCTTTCCGGAAGAGGCAATAGGATGGGTGGTGATTGGGGGTTGTACTGGGCTGTCTACCTCCTTCAGACGTGGTATTGGCGTGTTCAAGATTATTCTGTGTGACTTCCCGACTGTATAAATTCCACGAGCACTTCGTGTGAGGCTCTGTATGCTACGTCACCTAGCCCGACAACGACTCGGTCCCATCTCCACAACCTCTAGAATCCAACGCAAGATAGGGGACCTTTGGAACATTGGCTCACATCTTTCCAATTGTGATTCTAGTTTTAGATCAAGTCCTACTGGTGAGCCCAATAGAAGACGTACCGGCTTGGCTCGAAGTTGTGAGGTAAGCAATAAACATTGGTATCTCGCCATCGCTACTACTATCTTATATTGATATATGCAATGTAACAGTCTTGGGATGTGATATGTAGGGTATAGGGCTGTACCAAGACTAGAACCACTTGAGTCTGACGCTGGTCGTCTATGTTCAATGGCTACCTAGGTACTTAGCGGCTGCTTAGGTAGTATCAACTGTGCCTCCTATCCTGGTTTTGCTCCAGTACGTAATCCTTTTCCGCCTTATGAAAGCTTACATAGTATTGTAGGCAGACTTACTGTTCCCATCGGCAGTCGTACAAGATGGTCGATAGTTGGCTCGGACCAAGCCGAGAACAGGACCGAGATCGCCGAGATCGTCGGTCACTTGTCGTAGATGGGTTCTTCGCGGCCCGATGCGGTGCGACACCCTAAAGCCTTACGGCTTACATTGTATCACATCGTGCAGCCATCACTTTTGTGTAAACGTATCTGTGATATGCAGAGATTTTATGATCTGGTGGCGTCGTGCTCTAGACTTGAAGATGACTCGAAAATCAATGCCGGTGGTACGCGAAAGAAAAAGGGGGCAAGGGATTATCCTAGGACTTTCTGCGATTTTGCCATGTTATCACATACACTTAATTCCGCGTTTGTCTGTTGCAACTCACATGTAGCGACTAATAAGAACACATGATGCTGGTAACACTTCCAAATCAACAACTGTTCCTGCATGTGCAATATGCTGATAGCCCTGCTGCTATATTGCCGGGCGTGTATACAGACCTATGTACCATGGTATGAAGACAGTGTTGGACAGTATCACTGCACATGTATCTTAATTAACGGTTCTTGATGTAAGCGACTTGCTGAGAGGAGGAACAGCGAGGCGGCCTCGGTAACTTGGGAACAAACGCAATGATACAATCATACGCAAGTACTACTATGTATGTAGCGTGACCCCCATCTGAGAGCTTGACTGTGATAAGCTTATTTTACGACTTGGTGTGAGCAACAGTACCGGCAAGGCTGTGTCAATATGTCTTGGCACGTTGCTTATGCGCAATACCACCAACATGCCAGAGCCTTGTCGATCAGCCCCGGGTTCGGGTGATCGTTGGTTACACGGAATGCAGTGCAAAAGGGAATTACTGCAATCTCGCACACCGCCACTTCATAACTTTACACGAGGGTTATTGTCCGATGAATGCTGTGTACATATGTATGTTTACACAGCATCAATGATTCGATCGCGTACCTGAGGAGGTAGGTCTTCGATGGTGAGTTCCTTGCAGCGGCCTCGTTGATTCTCGAATCCATAGCAAACACTTTAAGCCGCATCAGTGTAGTCCGTGGGGTTTTGCGTTATATCAGATGTCTCCTGTCTCCTCGAGTACTGAAAGGGGTTAGGTACCAGAAGCTAAGCGAAAAGTCGGAATTACTGTACTGAATGCTTGACCGAAGTAGGCTTAAGAGAATCACATTCAACCAGTCAACTTGTACAGTATTATAAGCAGAGACAGGTTCGTGTGGAGCTTTCAATGCGTATCCTTACGCGGTCGATCCCAGGTCCAGGTCACCCCCTCACTGTGTAGTTGAGACAATGTTCCAACTTCCAAGCAACTTGTCAGCTTATCTACCGCTAATTATCTCAGAAGTCTATTTCATTCACGAGTGGCATTCACTGTTCATCATGTCGTGCAACTGCTAGCACATCATTGGCCACTTTGCGGAGAGCAGATGTCTGTTTCCCAGGTTAATTGGAGAAGACGGGATGAGCGGGAAGGATGGCTCGGGGTGTAAGGCTGCCAAGCCGGCGGCTGCAGGTTAATCCCTGGAATAGCACATACAACGTAATTATAGGTACTGCCAAGGGATCACAACCCTAGAACTTCTGGGGTTTCGTGAGCGGCTGGCCGATGTGACCCTTGCAACCTTAAAGATACGACCCTCTGCCCCTGGGGAAGTGGCCCGGATCCGGAATGATTGGCTACTACGTCGTATGTTCGTCGCTACGGCTATGTGGCGTGGTATGAGAACATGGACTCTAACATGGCGGCATAGATGCCTATCTTCATGCGTGTAATCTTGCCTAGCTAGCGTGTAGGTACCTCGTCTAAATTGACGAGTCAATAGTGCTGCCTACTCAACCCTGGTGACGGTGAAGAGCAGACGGCGGCTGTCCTCATTCTCTACGGGGCTCTCGGGGTTGACCCCGACCATGTCCAGAGAACCCCCAACCTTCCACCGCGTCTGCGTAGCCTCTCCTACCTTCTTCCACATAGCGTCAAGAGTCTCCACGTCGTGTCTGTAGCTAACGCTCCCTGCCTTGATGGCGGGGACATCTCCAGGTTTGACGCTGCCGATCTGCCTACCGACGATCACTCCGCCTTTTTTAACGAGCTTCGCAATTTGCTCGGCGGCAGAGATCTGCTCATCGAGGGGAAAGAGATGGAAAAAGGCGCTGCAGTGTAACACATCGACCCCACGCTCCACCAGGTCCGTCCACACCTTTCCTTGTGCTGGTCCCTTGAATACGTCGGCCACCATGAAGCGCGACTTGAGCGTCGCCCGATCCAGGAAGAAGTCGTAGCCAAGCTCCATTAGAGGCGCTTCGATATCCAGGCCGATGAGATTCTCGGAGGGGACCCCGTCCTGAACCAACTGACGCAGATCCTGCCCGAAACAGCAGCCAATGTCTAGATAGGTGGTATCTGCAGCTTTGAGGCGCTCGACAATGGTGTCATACAGAGGATGAGTGAGGAGGGTAAGATTGGCAAAGCGGTAGAGACCGATGCACGGGTAGGGATTGGATGCAAAGCCCCGTTCTCGCTAAGAATCCTGGATTAGTTTGTCCCAGACGTGTTCTTTCAATAGACACTCACTATGGTATTCACGTGCTTGACGACATCGGAACTTGGTACTTCGGAGTAGTTCTCAAGCAATTTGCGCATAGGCTCATTGACTTCAGTCAAGTCAGCCTGGAACCATCCTCTGTTTCTCTCGGGAAAGGAGGTCTCGTTGGTGGCAGCCATTGTCAGACGTCAAGTTATTACTCAAGTGCGGGACTGTGGTTGATAAAGAGACGAAAGAGTGGGAGAGAAACCAGCGAGGGCGATGACCGGAGCACTTTATATCTATTTAAGCCGAAAGAACCCAAACACATAAACAATTAGTTGATATTTCAAATAATTCAATTTAGGAATATTGAGAAAGCGAATCACAACACAAGTGACACATATCGATGAATTCGATAGATAGCAAAGAATATGTCTATTTAACCAGATATGTAGTTAAATTACATTAGAATTCTCATATTTTGTACTCGTTATGCACGCCCCCCGCGTTTGACTTATTTTACAGGTGATGTATCGGGCTTAAGCAAGTTCTCAGTGAGCGCTGCGCTACGTATTACGATTGTCGCAAGGGATCAAAGCCACTATTCGGCGCGCTACGGCGCTATGTAGGTACAACACATCCATCCAGTCGATGCTGGTACCAACAAAACCAGTAAATAGGTACATTCGCTAACGACCGAAGTAAGGGAGGTCCCTCTTCACGGAAGAGAACTTCTTACATGTTGGTCTCCTCCACCTATACTACACGAGTCGACTCTAACTTCTTGAGTCACGGCAATCCCTCCTGGCCGTTGTTGCTGATCGTGGGCATTGTGACCGCTCTGCGCTGCGCCTCGCACGTCATATAAGTCTCGCTCGTCTAGCTCGATGTAAGGATCGCTTTCCAGCTTTCTCATGCTATGAGTAATAACGGCAGAAAAACCGTGACCGTGTTGTCTTCGGAATGATTTGTCGTCGTGGAGGTACCGCCCGTTCACAATGCTGGCGCTCGGCCCAGGACGTTTTCTCCTCAAGAGTGGTCCCAGCTCCGGGAAGCTCACACAGAGCACGCCGGTCGTGCACTCGGCTAGTCCTGTTTTCTAGGTTAGAGAAATGTCTTCCACGATCGCTTCGGAGGCAACGCGTATCATACCCCACATGATTATGTCTGGTTGTACCCAAGTCTTGTCCGGGTTGTCGCTCCCTTGTAAACGTACGATGAAGCCTACCAAGCTGAATACAGGACCGCTAGGATATCATTTAGTACCAAACGAAAATGCGAATGACCGCACATATGTACTTACCACAGGCCGAACGTAAAGACCAGGACGACAGTGGCCTTCTGTCTGAACTGCAGACGCATGTTCCAGACCGCCTTAACTGGGAGGAAGAGGATGATGAAATCCGTCACTGTATTGAACAATCCACTGACATTGAGCAACCAGGGAGTGTTGATACAAGATCCCGGGATCTTGTTGTCGAAAATCTTTGATCTAGGAACGCACTCCCATATCTTGACGATAGTCGTTGCCGTATAGAATAGGCAGAGTAGGACGATCAGAAAGACGATGCAGATATCGAACAGACTCCGGTGGATGGGAGAGAAGACCCGTCGATAGAGGAAGAGCACCGCAAGCTTCGCAATGCATACGGTGATGCCATAGTGGATGGAGGCGACATTGAACCACTTCCGAGGTCAGTCAGTGTCCACGGTCCGATTCCTTTGCTTTGCGGTAGAGGGAAGCAGAGCTTACGTAGGACGCTTCTTGAGCCTGTGCCGCCGTGATATCCCATTCATGTTTCCCACCATTATGTGCCATCGTCGCAGCACCGACTCCGCAGAAGGATATCGTGCCGATCTGCGTAGTTCGTTTAGACGCGATTCCTCTGAGCTTTCGTGAGCTTTACTTACATAAGCCGTGAGAGCGAGCCCTGTTGTCCATGTTAGTCTTGAAATTTGAAGAGTGGTTGCAACTTGTATTCACAGTCTTCGAGAGTCCATGCTCGCTTTATCCATATCCTGACGTATACTCGGAGGAAGAAGAAAATCGTCGTCAGGGGAATCGCCACTCCCATGGCGATGTTGTTCGCCTGCGCCAGAGACGGCGGGTTCTCGAAATTAGATGTCTCCCCCGGCGGAGGAGGTAATGCGGGCGTTGGATGCGTCGCCATTCTGCCGTGTCCGCACAAACTGTACGTAAAATGCGGTTTGACAGGTAATAGACTTATGGAAATGTGACTTGAGAGTGAAAAACCATGATTTTATGGGCATGAATGAGGCATCGCCTCTGAATCGTATGCACCCCTTTCCACGCGCTCTGGTTTATGCAGCACAGAAGGTACGTTACCAGCCAACAGGATGTCGAGACCTCGGGCACCAATATCTAGAAGAAGGGGTCACAGAGAGTGATTCAGGTGTTTGTTAATTAATCGAGTGCGCCGTCATGTCAAGCCAATCGACACGGGGCCGGGCCATATGTGGAAGAGATTGACAGTGTCTTCAGCAAGGCACTTTGGCATATGGGCTTCTGTATGGTCCTGTATAATAGAGGGTTTCAGTTGCAAAATGCAACGAACGCCAAATATTACTCAGCCTGCTGTGAACCAAAGCCGGCTCATCAGCTGGACCAACTCGGCAGGTCGGAGACGCCATTTGCTCAGCCTGCAGCGGGACCAACTCGGACATGCAACAGTTGATCCAGATGGAGTAGCATCCGAACAGTCAACATCCTAGACTTGGGGGCGGGAAACAAGGTTGTGTATTCTACATCTGGGGAGTAGAGGAGATGATAGGTACGGCCGATATTCTCAAGGTATAACCGAGAGAGTGCGGTATTGGTGTCGGGGATCGAGATCCCTAACACCGCAAATGTTGTCTTGCATATACATAAGCCATAAGCATAGACAAAAAAGCAACGTACAAATACCACAACTCATATTGTAACCCTACTTTGTATCTCCAACCGAGCGGATCGGCTAACCAATACATCCTTTTGTTCCCTTGCTTCTCTCCACTCTGCTCGTGGCAAAGAGACTGGGCATAGCTTGGCTCTCTCGATGCATTCTATTCTCATCTCCCATCTTCAACCTCACTGGAACCCTACTTGGTGCCACCCTTTAATTCAAGGCCCTGTCGCTTTCCATATAGGACAACATGGCTGACAGCAAAGAAGTCGACGTCGAAGTTTCGAATGACGCAAATGGCAACGGAGCCTCCTCCAGCTCGCATTCGATTCTGCCTCTGCAACAAAATGTCGACGAAGGAAGGCTACTACGCAAGATTGACCTGCATGTCCTACCTATACTGTTTCTTGTATACATTGTAGCTTTTCTTGACCGGCAAGCAAACCCCACAACGTCGTGAAACAATCGACTTCTCGAAACACAATATTCTAACAGTGCGTAGTGTCAACATTTCCAATGCTCTCACTATGGGCTTGCCCACTGAGCTGGGCCTCGACGGCGAGAAGCCAAATGTCGCTTTGACTATCTTCTTCGTGCCGTACATTCTCTTCGAGATACCGTCCAACATCCTGATGAAGAAGCTGAACCCGCGCTTCTGGCTGTCGGGTTGCATCCTATGTTTTGGAATCATCATGCTATGTCAAGGCTTCGTGCAGAACTACAGTGGAATACTCGCTACGAGATTCTTCCTCGGGCTCGCTGAAGCCGGCATCTTCCCGGGCAGTTTCTATCTCATCAGTTTCTGGTACAAGCAAGAAGAGGCCCAGAAGCGCTTCACCGTCTACTGGTCGAGCACCATTTGCGCCGGCGCCTTCGGAGGTCTGCTTGCCACCGCCATCGCCAACATGAACGGCATCCGAGGCCTTAGCAATTGGAGATGGGTCTTCATACTCGAAGGTATCGTGACCGTGCTAGTCGGCGTCGTCGCGTTCTTTTGCATCACGGACTTTCCGAGAGAAGCCAAGTGGCTGTCTGAGCCAGAGAGGGAGTTCCTATTGAAAAAGACCGGGCACGACGAGTCCCGCACGGTTCCCGTCACCCACAAGGACGTGATTAAATTCCTCATGACGCCCAAGGCATGGCTTGGCGCCATCATGTACTTCTGTAAGCCCACTCGCGCGCGCGGACACCAGGATCGCACACGAGCCTGAATACTAACTCTAACAACAGCGATCCTGGTTCCGGCTTATTCCATAGTATACTTCCTCCCCACCATCGTCCAGGCTCTCGGCTACAGCACCGTGCAGACCCAGCTGCACTCGGTGCCGCCATTTGCCGCCACCTTCGGCTTTGCCATCCTAGTAGCGTACCTCTCCGACAAGGCCCGGATCCGATCGCCCTTCATCCTCCTCGGCCTCGCGATGCTGATCGCCGGCCTAGCCATCCTGATCTCCGTGCACGGCGCCTCGCACTTCTCGGCCGAGTACGCGGGGATCTGCCTGGCGGCGATGGGGTCCTTCGGCATCGGCGGCAACATCGTGTGCTGGTACGTCATGAACCTGCGGGGCCACGCGGAGCGCAGCATCGGGTCGGCGTGGATGATCTGCTTCGGGAACGCCGGCGGAATCGTGGCTACGTTCCTCTTCCTGAGGACAGACGCGCCGTATTACCGTTCTGGATACTCTGTCTGCCTCGCGATGGGTGCGCTTTGCGTGGTTTCTTGTGCTTGCTACGCGTTGCTTATCTCGCGCGAAATGAAGACGGATGCCCGGGGTGAGATGGAGGCGGAGGGGGAGGGGGAGAAGACGCAACATAAACTGTACTTATGAGGTGACCATCTCGGATATTTACCGGTAGATAATACTTGGCGATGGTCGATATCGCTATTATGGGTGGCTGTCGTTGTTTAGCACAGCGGAATATAGAACGGGGTGGGATGGTGAGGATGGTTCTTGCAACTGTAATGAAGCAATTCTACAGTAGAAGTCTATTGATTCATGACTGACAAAGACCGATGAGTGTATTTGATATATGGTTAGAACCCCTCTATGAAGCCTTCGCAGCATTTTCGTCATCAAATGTCTTTACTAGATGAGGAGATGTTGAACTTTGAAATTCCTCAGTAATGCGTGGGAGGCAATGTTGATGTCCGTCCCTAAGCCGCTCAAAGTATCATCTAAATGATAAATTATTCAACGAGCTGCTCACCGAGAACCAGATAAAGAGGCATACAAGAACCTAATTTGAGATGATGGCACGTATATACCCACGAACTGTCTTTCAATTAGCGGCGTCATTACTGGCTACATGAACGCAGCTCTGTGTTGGTCGCACAAAAGCCGATCCAGGATCCTACATATCTCAGAGCCTCAATGCTGTGTAGCAATCTGTAAGATAGGGGCGTGCAGGTGACTCCTTCTCAAAATTCGGTATACATTGTTAGGGGTAGACATAGCTGGAGTTGACGGGGAATTTGCCCGAGGTAAGACACCTAATTGCATACCAGGTAGGTATTTGCGTGTCTTAATGACTTAGAAGGCTTGGAACTGATTCAGTTTTATTGGTATGAGTCAACTTATGATCCACGTCTAGACATAGCCGATGTTACATTGTGTATTGCCTCTTTCGTAACTTAAAGAACTCCTCAACCATTGGACCACGGTCTAGGCAGCTGAGTCCACAGCCTCATGATGCAGAACTATTATTAGATGCAAAGATAATCCCTAGGTAAAATTAACAGCTCTACTGTTGGCATGTCGATGTTTTGATTCTGAGCTTACGTACATACCTACCGGTATGTGCCGGCACTGTAGAAATGAGGCACGGTTGCCAATCGGAGACCGTGGCGTCGTTTTTACAGAGGCGATCATTGTGAAGGATTATCAGCTTTTGCGAGATACAACATCACTGTGTAGGCGCAGTCGTAATATTGAGAACGAGAATTGTAAAATGTAACGCAAAGTAGTAACTATTAGCAAGTATATACGCCCCTTTCTAAGCTCTAAATACCTACCTCTGCAGCTCACTTTTGCCTCTTGTCTTCTCTCACCGAAGAAGTCTCTTTAGATCGCACCACTCGATGAGATCAAGATGTTGGTTTTGGGCTTATTCCACCTCGCGCTCATTTTCGCTGCTTTTGACGTAGTAATATCTACCAACCTCAACGTAACCGCTGTCGGCGCCCAAAATGGCATGCCTCGATTCGAATGCTGGCAACTATCCGTGCCTTTCGTCTCCTCAGATCAACCTGGCACATTAAATTCGGTGGCTACGGAGTTGGGCGACGTTACCAACATCACATATAATGTGATTCCGGCTGGTTTTGATAGCGGGTTCCATTTACCACCTTATAATCAGTAAGTCTCTTGTCATACTATCCACAACGTACATATGGAATCAAGACACGAAATGAGCTTACTATATATAGATGGGTTATTGTCCTCAATGGGCTAGCAGTGGTCTCATTGCCAGATAACAGCTCGACTACCGTCACGACGGAGCCGGGCGAGCTAGGTCTGCTTTTCTTCATGGATACCCCGGCGATCACCACCAAGGGCCATCGAACTGTATATCCTGGCATTTCAGAGACTATCTTCCTACAAATCCCAACTAAGGATGGCAAGATCCCAGAACATCGGATCCTGTCTGATAATACCCCATGTTCCGCAAACGAATTCGTAAGCTTAAGGGGTTGGGCGGTTGGCGCCTAGTTAGAATTACAGTGGACGAGTAAGGTGGATTTGAGTAATAGCAGAAAATAAATGTATACTAGATCAAATGTCGATATTGATATGTACAATTCTAATTTACCTACCTACCATAGTATTTATCTATTATCATTAACTCTAAGATAGCTCTATAGCGTCTCTCGTCGTATAACCCTTATGGATGTCTGTCTTGGCGTTACACACACATATTTCTTAAGGACATTAAGGCAAGCTTTCTTTCTTCCTTTATTAAGCCTGCATATGACGGATCCTTAACCCACTCGCTGCTAGGGTCCTATATAGTAGCTTAGGGTAGTGATTCGAATATCCCATGATAAAAGGGATCTTAGCCTATACCCATCCAATAGCAACATTAAGACAACGCCTTGTCTTATTCTCATGATTACACCAACTCTTTCTATTACATTGGCAATGTGGAAGAGTACTATTTCAAAGTTCAACCCAAATTTACGTTAACAGAAGGGCCGGGACATTTACAGCGACATTATCGGCTCGAAAGATAAAACTAGACCGACTACGAGAAAAACAATCAACAATGCCATGCTCTAGGCACAGTGAACTAGAATTCAACACGGAGGTAGGTTAGTCTAGCGAGAGACGCATATCGATGCTAAAGTGAACGTCTCAAATAGGGGCTGGCTGGCAACTAGCGTCCGAGTGAAGCGTCTAGTCAGGAGGAAAGCTCCGCAGATTTTAGCCTTACTACCTAACCTGCTTCTACATGCCTCCAATAATTTAAACAGCTTTATCCTATCTGGAAAACGTATTGCTGCCAAACTCGAGATAAAACCGTAATTAACGAAACTTTACTTTCCTAATATGGATCTGTTCAATGCGAGAAGACGAGTTTAGGCATCAAAATTCATTTGCAAGCTCATCTGAAAAGGGGTACCTGGTAACCTATGCGCAAGCCGAAAGAAAGCAATCTGCACTTAGCACAACTATTTATATTTGCGTATAACTTGGTGATATACATATGTGCCAGTTGGTACCCTCTACACATGCCTAGGGCCTCGTGGTGTAGTTGGTTATCACGTCAGTCTAACACACTGAAGGTCTCCAGTTCGAACCTGGACGAAGTCACTATGTGCCATTTACTTTTTCCTTGTCGGTAATTTATTCTGCAACGTTGTATTACTTGCCTTTGGTGGATTACTAGGTGGTAAACCAATGGATGTGTCTTGTAAGGCTTAGCAATCTGGAGCTGTCCTGTCCACTTACGTCTTATCTTGGTATTCATTAATGAGCCAACTATTCTTAATATGATTATGCATGGAAAATAACATTCATGGTTCTATATAATAAACTACTACAACAGAAGTGTTGCAATTATTTAACAGACCCACCATATAGAGCACCTAAGCATCAATATCTGAGTGTTGGTTATTGCTGATATCGACATAGACTTAAGTAACAAAAGCTTAACGTGAGCTTATAGCCTTTGCTCCCCCAGATACCTAAGTTCAGTAGCCCAAGTCATTGCAAATATTACATACCTAGGTAGTTCTATTATTAGGTACACATGTTAAATAGTGAGAACTTGAGAGAACACAATCATGCGATTTAGGTCTAACTACCTAGACGATATATATCTGAAGTATACAAGTATGTAACTCGAATTGGGATTATTTCTATGCTAGAGCATGTTGATTCCGTGCTGTATTTTCCTTCGACCACAGGAAAATATATCCGCGTAAAAAGAGGAAACCTCATAGGTTAAGTCCTACTTTAGTCTTGGGTCCACAAAGGGCAGCTTAGGAACAAGGCAATCGGCGCAATCGCGCGGATTATAATGTCAATATAAAAAAAAGTCGCAATAACGTACAACACCAGGGATTCGCTGGTCGTCACCGACCCAACTACTGATCTGGCGGTATCTAGCTTGTCTCTGGGAGAGCGGACGGGATCCCGAATTTTCTAAATCCTATGGTCGTACGTGACAGTTTCCCGCGCTGTATGCGATTATAGCACAGCTTGATAAATTTGCTCTAAACTCCCGAGGTATCCCCCGGTGCCCACTAGCTACGACGATAAAAGCGTAGTTTAGGGCAAGCGTTTCATCAACCGCACTGGGGCTCATGGCCTAATGGTAAGGCGTCAGATTTCGGTTCATGACCCGCCCTCTGAAAATTGCAGGTTCGATCCCTGCTGAGCTCGATTTGGTTTGGAGATTTCTTCTATTCGAATTCACTATTTTTTCTTCAAATGCATACCAAGATGTTCGTTAGATTCGGTAAGGACAATTCAGAGCAGAGCAGAGAAACCTGCTTAATGGGTATCCTTTTATGGTAAGTATACTGACGTGCCATGGAGGTTTCTATGCACAATCAAAGAAGGGGAAGAAAAGAAGTTATCATACTCATATTTATGATCATCAACATGCGAGAAATCTTTTTCCGCCTCTGCTTTGGCCTCTTATTTTTGGTTCTTCAAATTCGTTGGTTTCTCTATCTTGTTTCTGTTGCCCCTATTATTTCCTACGTTGGTATCTATCAAGAACTACTTCCACTCGGCTTATCCATTCAAACAATCAACTCGTTCCAAGGGCAACGTATACTTTCTCTAATATATACTTCACCAGCAGAATGCTCGAGAGAGAGAATTGGGAAGATCAAGTACATTAATACGCTGCATGATTCCCTTGTCAAATATTTAAGTCTAGACCTCAGCATAGTAACTTGTTGATATAATTAGGCTATAAGCTACCATGAACAGATTTAGACTGATGGATGATACTCCGGAAATAGTAGTGATCCTGGTTTTGCGTATGAGACTGATGAACTTGACTAAAGCATATTCATAGCAAAAGTTCGGATCAGTCGCCTTGACTGGCGTTCTGGAGTTAAGAAATACGAAGCTGTCAAATTATTCCTCAGTCATAAGCTGTCTGCTGTTACTGAGTGCGAACTAATCGCACGCATGTAGATGGCACTTGTACATTAGGTGTACTTAGCAGGAAAGGATTAAGATAACGGACAATAGGAAGAATAGCATCTAGACGCAACTCCGTTATCGCATGCTACCTAACCACGATGTTTATCGTTTGGTAATATGCGATGGCTAAAGATGTGTTTCTTGCACCACCATGACAGGAATGATACGACCACGTATGACAAATGCGTGACCGGCCGTTCGCCACTTTACTCTTCGAAAACTGCATATTCCCAATCCTCACTCAACTGTTATAGCCTTCTATGGAACTGCAACAATTGATGATACACAATATTGTCTCGATGTTGTGCGGAGGTGTATACATGGTGGCTTACTGATTCGGATACGTCGGATCACCGTCCTGCACAATCCCGCTTATAACTCCTCTGCAGTCGGAGATGACTTTCGAACACTACGGCCATGGCATTTATTCACAGATTTCAAGTTGCCGAACATGCCATTAAATCATGTAGTGGCAATCTCGACTCTGGATCGTGTCGGGATATCACGAAAAGTAATTAGTACTGTCCACGTCATGTCGCCTCTTCACCGGTTGAAGCAGTCCGGGCCAATAGTAATATTCCCGGAGATGCCGGGCACCGGCAAATTCGGATTGCAGAACCGGTTGTAGTAGGAGAGGTCCATGGTCGGAATGAATACTGCCGGTCATGATTTCAACTACCGTAGGTTCCGGCTCCTAGCGTATCCTCTTGGCTCGGTGTGCACGTTAACTATAGTAAGCTACAAGGGCGAAGT
Organism: Hypoxylon crocopeplum; assembly: GCA_022578875.1. Lineage (NCBI taxonomy): Eukaryota > Fungi > Ascomycota > Sordariomycetes > Xylariales > Hypoxylaceae > Hypoxylon > Hypoxylon crocopeplum. Next base: position 66,377 of record MU399598.1, on the reverse strand, counting down.
CTTAGCTGAAGGAAGAGAAAAACGATGGTTGATAGTAAGTTTGTTAGGTACCTAGAAGGTAAGTTGAGAAAAAGAAAAAGAATAGGTCTCGATCGATGATTTTCTGACAAAGATGCAAGTAAGATCCGGTGGATTTATCTTATTTGCTCTGACTCGTAAGCGTTGAATTGTCGTAGATAGAAACTTGAAATACTTTACTTCTTTGTCCTCATGTAAGACACATTTATGGGGCGGGACGTTGGGTGGAGGTAAGAGATACTCCATTAGGAAATGTGTGAATTTGCGGTTGCGACCTTCAATCTACCCAGTAAATTGAGGCATCCATGACAATAGCACTTAAAAGCGTGGGTCGCTTAAGCAGGTTAGGCGCGAGTTTGGTGGGAAGTGGCCAATTTCCAATTCGCATGGTCTTATAGGTTTAAAAATAAGTCCCGATAGAGAAGGATACCTCGGGATTCTTGCAGATAGCGGCTGCGGAGCTATGTTTAAATCCAGCCGAGAAAAACCCGTCGGTCGCAAAGTCCCAATGGGGAAATGCCAAGACTTTTGGCCCTCGACGACTAACCGCGTAGGGATGCGCAACGGAGTTTCCAAGGACATTTCCTCCCTCCCGGATATACGGATGACCATGTTTCCGACAACCACCGTGGACTGCGTGGGAATCTCCAACGGTCCAGCTTAATTCGAACCGCCTCAGCCAGTATCTAATCATCTTCTCGTGCTACCGGACTTCTTCTCAATCAGGTATTCTCTTAAGTCCTCAGATCGAGAATCACCAGTCTCTCCCCGAGGGGAAGTTGTTCCTTTCCTCACTCATCCTGACGTCGTCCGAGTCAAGTTGAGCTGAGTTGAGTTGAGTTGAGCTGAGCTGAGGCTCTGAACCCCGAGCTGAGGTTATTTCCGACCGATCCATCTCAGTCCAGTCTGTCCCGGCCGCGCCATGGACACTCGGCCCGGTAGCTATCAGACAAGTGTCTTTCGCGCACAGCCGACCGAGGGACTCCAACGCAAGATCCAGAAGCGCAATCGTCCTCCTGTGTCTTGTCTTCTGTGCCGCACCCGCAAGTGAGTGAGTCCCCGGCCCTTTTATACTGTCGTCACTCATCGTCATCCTCCTCTTGCAGGGTAAAATGCGACCGTCAACAGCCGTGTGAGAGATGTGTCAAGAGTGGCGAGGCCAACTTTTGCGAGTATGCGCCGCGTGCCTCTCGCAAGGCCCGCACCGATGCCCGGCCGCAAGTGGATGCCCGGTCTAGGCATGAGCCCATGTCTCGTCCCGTCCTGCAGGTCCGTCTCCAGAAGCTTGAGGAGATGGTCAACGGTCTGGTCTACACCGCACGGCCTCGGGAACCTGCTCTCGACACTCCCTCTAGTTCGGACCAGCGAACAGAAATTGAGACTCGCTCCGATCTGAGTTCGCCGCCAAGCTTAGCTCAGTCTGGTTCTCTTCTGCCCTCTGGTGACCATGGCTATGTCGGCGCAACTCACTGGGCCTCAATTCTAGAGAGCATTCATGACATCCAAGGCATCCTCGAAACTGAGACGGACGGGCCCCCTACCCCTTCACCCCCACCGCAGACGATGAGCCCAGACAGCGCAGATCTTCTCTTCGGCAAGCTAGCCCCTATAACTCTTGCCCAAGCTGTTGCCAGGCTCCCACCCCGGAACAAGACGGATGCGCTCATATTGGTCTACTTCCGCCACAAATTCACGACCGCGCCGTACATCCACACCACCAAATTCCAGAGGGAGTATGACGCGTTCTGGGATGATCCGTCATCTGCTACTCTCTTGTGGATAAGCTGTCTTGCCTCTATGCTATGGGTCGCCGCATCGATTTCCATCATGAAAGGCGAAAGCGATCCGTCCGAAGCAAACCTGCCCGACAAATTGTTTGCGTTGGCAACCGAGTGTCTCGTGTCAGGAGACTACTTGTCCGCCAAGCCGTATTCCATCGAAGCACTCCTCTTGCACGCTTATACAGAGTTACAAAGGAACCGGGAAATCGACTCTAGCTTATGGGCCAAATTTGGCCTTGTCGCTCGGCTTGCACAACGAATGGGGTATCATAGAGATCCCAAGTATCTGTCTAACATAACACCTTTCGAAGGCGAGCTTCGTAGAAGAGCGTTCTTCTTCATCGAGGTGTTCGACGTCCTTTTCTCCTTCCAGTTAGGCATGCCTCCCATCATTCGCGACGACGAATGCGACACCGAATCGCCTAGCAATCTGTTCGACTCCGACTTTGACGAAAACGTTATGGTGTTACCTCCGTCACGACCATCTACCGAGCCTACTTTCACTTTGTACTTGAGCTACAAATCAAAGTTATGCCGACTGTTGCGTCGGGTTATTCGGTTCGCGCTGTCAATCCAACCTCCGCCATACGAAGAAGTGATCAAGCTGGACGATGAAATCCATCAATACCACGCTCATGTTCCCCCTTCGCTACAGATCAGACCAATACGCTCGTACAGCTTCACGGACCAGACCTACGACATCATGCATCGTCTCATGTTGGAGATCATGTTTCTCAAGAGCCTTTGTGTGCTGCACCGACCGTACCTCAACCACGAGAAGGATAATCCCAAGTACGATAGGTCGCGGAAAACATGTCGAGACGCCGCTCTCAGGATCCTAGACCTCCACGCCGAGTACGAAGCGGAGAGCCGGCCTGGCGGTCGAATACACGAGGATAAATATATGCTCTCGGCCCTGACACTACACGACTTCTTAATCGCGTCAATGATCTTGTGCCTCGATCTCACGGAGAACCTACCAAGCAGGTAAGCCGGATTATAGGTAGTGTTATATCATACATGGCCTGCTAACAATCTCGTAGTCCGGCGGAACGATCGAGGAAACTGAAGGCCCTGGGTACGTCTTACAAGATGTGGTCCGAGAGAAAGCAAAGCTCCAAGGACGCGGCCCACGCTACCCGCGTCGTAGGCGCTATCCTTCGCAAGGTGTCGTTGCAAGATCCTGCTACTACCCGCTCGCCGCCGCCACCGCCAAAGCCTGACATTCGCGACGGATCGCTGGCTAGCTTGCTCAACAACGACGTCCAGCCCGCTCCCAGCTCGTCCACCTTGTTCGAACCTGTGACGCCCCCAATGGATTTCTCTATGGACTTTATTAACAACCTGCCTCTTGACAACGTGTTGAATGGCCATAATATGGTCGATTGGGTAAGGGATTTAAGAATGCCATATATTTTCAACTATCTGAAATCTTGCTAATGTGCTAATGTGTGTATCTGCAGAGTGCTATCGACCAATTCCTTCTAGACAGGCCAGACAGCGGCTTCAGAACCGTGGCTTAGTTTCACTAGCTAGCTACCTCCTATCTTACATAGATTTTTTCTTCCATATTTAACCAAATAACGACATTTAGACCTTCTTCGGCGACGGAATCCTGGCTTATATGCTAGGGGCCTTTGTGTTCTAGCGAGAGAGAGACGGTTTTCTTTATAAAAAAGACAGCGAGAGAGAGACAGAGTATGCGACGAATTACGCGAATATGTATTTGCTAGGATTTAAGTGGCCGAATTTCTTTTTTTCGGTATGTACTTAGGTAGGTAGAGGTAGATTACGGGGTTCGAGGGCGACTTCCAATCAAATGCATCATCGTCGGGGAGGCGCTAGGGCGTCTAGTTCAGTTACCAGGGAGTCAGTTGGTCAAACGAAAAAAGAAAGCTGGGTTGTATGTCTTGTGAGATAGCCGATGATTTTACGAATTATTTACTGTTCTATTTATTACTGTCTGTTTGGCTCGTGATGTAAAGCTTGGTGTCAGACCTGGGAGCAAGCATGAGCTACTTGAAGAGGAGGTTAGTGTTACTCGTCACCCTGGGTCTTATGTCCTATCGATGATACAGAACGACGTGGTTGGAAAGCTCTGGGTTTAGCAGAGGTTTGAAGTCTCGGGATCTAAAAGACTTGTTTAGCTCGTTGGTATCGGGAGACTCGACAAAGTGGTTCTAAAATATATTGAATGTAGTGTGAATGCACGGGGAATGAAAATAATCGAAGTAGTATACCTGGTATCAAGCCTAATTACCAAATTAAATTTCGTTGAGCGCGTCTTTGTGTGGTAGAAGAGTATCGTCGACGGTTTTCAGGGGTATTACTTGATATGAATTCCTCACCACAAGAACTCGTCTATGATACGATTACGCAGGCTTAGACAGCTTCGTTCAAATTAGACAGCGATTGATTGATTCTTTGACTTCACATTCATAACCCGAGATGGTGGGAGAGATGGGTATCGTCTACTATGAGGGATAAATGCTGCTTCGAGCCGGAGCTAGATACATGGTATATACAGTGTGCTAGGTATACATTCCCGAGCGGGTGTCTAGATAGAGTATTTGCAAAGATCCTCCATCCAGAATATAGTTCTCTGGCGAACCTTTTGGCTTTTGATAAATATCCTGATCCTCCCTTACCTGGTCACACTCAGGTAATTTAAAACAAGCTGCGTCAAAACGACGACGCTGTATCCGCTTCTCTCTCTACATTATTATCTGAAGCCGCCTCCATGCGTTCGAGCTGACGGCGGACGGAGGCGGTGTTGATTTGGCGAGCTGCCTTTAGAGACGTCTGGTTAACTCGCTCATCGTCGCCTTTCTTGTCCCATATGCTCAGCAGCGACTTGGCGAGTTCGCCCTGGTTACCGAATTTAATGGAGCGCCTGCGGGACATTGTCATCAGCTCCGCGACCCTCTTGCTCCTAGCGCCGGACAGTCGGGTGACTTCGCGCACGGTGCGATCGTCCGACCCCAATCCGATGTGCTCGAGGTATCGCATGACCATGACCGCCTCCTTCATGTGGTCTATCTGAAGAAGGGTCCCGATGACAACGTTCCACGTGGCGATATCTGGTGTGATGCCTGCCTCGATCATCGTGTTTAGCACGCTAATTACCCCGCGAGAGCGCCGATGCTTCTTGAGACCGCTCATCAGTATCGTATAGGTGTGAACCGACGGAGGCGGATAGAGGATGTTTTCGCCAAGCTCCTTCTTCTCCCATCCAGCATTGGCGCACATTCTGTCAACCATTCGAATACCGCTTTTTAACGCCACCTTGAACTGTATCAAATCTTGTAGAAAGATGTCATGTACTGCAGTCTTCCGGTCTTCGATAAGCTTGACCATAGTCGGATTACGCTTACGAAGGAGTTCCATGAAGTAGCGGTAATAACTTTGTAGGCGTCTTGGACTTCTGAAGGTTCGAAGATGGGCCCTGACCATTAATTCTAAAGTGACGGTATCTGGTTGCATGAGCAGGGCATCTGATCGCTGTCTTAGTGAAGCAGCGAGTTGGTTAACTTCCGTTAAACGATGTTGTGGTTTGTCTGTGACTTCCCGGACAAGTATATTCTCCAGCGGGAACAGAGTCAACTTTTGCAACGGAGCAAGGTCGAAAAATTTCGCGTACACCTGGACCATCAAACGCCAAGCGACCGCGCCGCTAGATTTCCGTTGCCTCCGCCTTCTTTCTATCCGTGACTCGTTATATTGGTATATGAAATCTAAAATGTCATTAACGAGGTACGGTGACCAGGCTCTGTGTGCTTCGATCACGTTGACGATACGTTGAAGGAATTCAGTATCCAGCGTGCGCTTGGATCCACTCAGGAGTATCGAGAACACGTGAGTGTCCGGCTCAATGCCCCGTTGGATTAGGTTGTCGAATATATTCCACGCGACCTCGACATGTCCACGAACGCAGAAGTTCCGCATTAGTGCGGATAGATTGAGTATGTTTGGACGAAGCCCGACATCCAAGAGCATCTTGAATAACTCATCTGGTGCGGCATGATCATCCGGTAATCTGCCGCCCTCCTCTAGTGTGAGGAGAGAAGTGCAGACACTCGCAGCCGCAGGCGAATTGATGTCGAATCCAGGCATTCTCGAGACGGAATGGACGACTTCGGCAGCTTGTACCTTGAATTTTGATTCACGAGCGAAACGGCTTGCAAAATGTAGCAACGTGTTAGGCTGAAGCGGATGCTCGATCTTTCTCAAGTCTTCATAAAGCTCGACAAGCTGGAACGTGGGTAGCAAAGGCATGATCTTTCGAACCACCATTTGATCGAAAACTAGAAATCTCGGCGGACAATTCTTAAGAATGAACGAGACGAGCTCAGGGATTTGCTGGCGCCTGTTTTGGGCATCCGGTCCCGAGTCTTGGATACCGTCCAAAGTCAGGAAAAGAAGATAAACCAAATCCTCCACGATGTAGCTCGGACACAATGAAGGATGGAAAGTGGTTTGGATAAGACTCGGTAACAAGCTGGGGCTTGAATGAAAGGCAGATATAATGATCTGTGGCCATGAATCTTCGCGCTTTGACTGGTCCAATCTGTGCCACGTATCTTTCACTACCTCTAAATCCTGCTTTGTAGGAAGCGTCCGTGAAGCCCGGGTAGTGAGATGTGACCTATTCAATAAGCGGCCGAAGTGACTTTTCCAGACATGATATAAATCAACTCGTGCCCCCGCTTCCAGCCTAGAATGTAGTCCCCAAAGCAGCCTTTTCAGTTGATCGACCGCGTGCAAGGCTTCTTTATGTGACAGGCCATACATGTACCTCAGATCATCGTTGACGATGTCATAGTTCAAAGAGAGTCGTAGTATCTTTTCCTTTAGGCGTCGAGGAGTTGTAGCCGGCGGTTCAGAAGCTACTGGGGACACATGGGTTCGTCGGAAACGACTGTACTTCCTCAATTTCCCATCCCACTGACTTTTCTGTTCCGTGGTTGGTTCATCTTGGGACTTTTGCGAGTCTAGCACGGGCTGAGACGTATATATTTGAGTTTTGTGATCTGCCGTACTGTCATATCTGGCTAGATATTCCTGCCTCTCCTCTTCTGGAGAAGCTCGTGTCGGTAGCGGCACCGATGTTGATGTTGCTTGTGTACGCAATTGCAAATGTTTTGGCTTGGCCTTCTTAATTTGGGACTGTGTAGTTCGAGCTACACATCGGCGACATATGAACGGCGTAGACATCATTGAGAGAGTATATCTATCGTCAATGTAGCCCGAGGGATTCGATCGACATACGGTTGAAAACTGGACATGTTCATGCTTAAGAGCGGGCGTTGTTCGTGCTCTAATCTAAGAGGACGAAGGATCAGAGAGCCAACATATCAGAGATGATTATGGTAAGTGCGTGGAGGACGAATGGAAAAGGGAATAATATACAAGAATAATACAAAATTGATTCTTGAGGATGAATGTTTTATAAAACATCAAGTTCCGGCGCAAAGGTTGGAGGATTAACTTCTTATCATACTCTAATTCCTTATCGATAAACGATAACAACAATAGCTAAACCGACACTCGATCCAATCCAATCAGCCATTGTCTCTCTCATCTTGACTTTTTTCCAAGCTTTATAGCTTCATAACAACTAACTACCTCTTCCTTCGCAATTCTCTAACTACCTTTCACTTTCGTTGGTCGTAGGAAGACGAAATAGACAACTTACAAAATGTCGACCTCACATACAACTCTCGGCGCCGCGGCCGACGACCGCAAAGCCCGGCTCGCCAAGCTCAAGAGTCTGAAGCGCAAGCAGCCAGCCGACGAGATCGCGCCTCCGGAATCAGAGCGTTCAGCGTCGCCACCTTCCGGGCCCGCGCCAGCACTCGCAGAACCGGAGATCGAAGCGGAAGCCGTGGCGCGCCTCCACCTGTCAGGCCGCAACTACGACGCCGAGACCAAGGGGCCTAAGCTGGGGTTCGAGGCGCCGCCCACGCTGGGCATGGAGGGTCCGACGCTGGAGGAGCAGGCGGCCGAGGTAGAGGCTGAGATCAAGCGGAAGGCGGCCGAGGACGCCGGCGACGACAAGGGCGTCGACTTGTTCAAGCTGCAACCCAAGAAGCCGAACTGGGACCTCAAGAGGGACCTCGACAAGAAGCTGGAGATACTGAACGTGCGCACCGACAGCGCCATCGCGAAGCTGGTCCGCGAGCGCATCGCGAATGCCCAGGCCGCCGCGAAGAAGAACGCGAAGCCTGTTGAGAACGGCGACGATGCAAGCCAAGAGGCTGCGGGTATGGATGGCGTGGCGCTGGTCGAGGGCCTACGGGTACGGGAAAGAGAGGAAGAGGAGGAGGAGCGGCGGGAGCGCGAAGAGGCGGATGCCGTATAGGGGGGGTTATCATGAAAATTCGTTTGCATGGCTACGGCGTTTGGTTCATTCACAGCATTGGCGAAGAAAAGGTTACGATATGTGTTTGTATTCTAGTAGAAGTGGTTTATCTTGACCTAACCTAAGACTATGATACCCCATCTCAGCGACTCGTGTTCATCGCTTGCGTCAGGGCTAATCTCTTAGAGAAGGGGCTTAGACTCCGTTCGCGCTGTTCACGCTTCGGCGGCAACTCTTCCCGACTTCGATCACCTCCACGAGTGGGTTCCTGATCCCTACTTGCTCGACTGTCGAAACGGCGTGGAGGGCTCTTGTCGCGTCTCCTGGATTGATCTGGAGATCTAGAGCGGAAATGTTGCCGATCCCGTCGTGGTGGTGACCTGCTAGGACTTGGAGAGTGTCTTCGACGTCGGTTGTAGGGAGACTTCTGATTTGGAGCTTCGTCTCGTGTGCCATAGCGGCTTTGTATAGGACTGATATCTCGTGTTGGCGATCGCGATCGTCGACTCGGTCTATCAGATGGGCTATCATTCCTTGCCCGTCTTGGGGGACTTGGTGAGTAGCGCCGCTCATAGTCGTTGGCGGAACTATCTGATTGTCTCCGCTGAGCATGGCTTGCTGGCGGCGGACTCAACACTCTTCTAGGGAAATCTGGAGGAGCAGCAGAAGATTGCTGAGCTCGAGGAGGGGGAGACAGTGAGCGTCTCGTAGAGATAGTAGACACTGAATCATAGGATGCTGATCTCCTTCGCTTGGGAGATTCTCCATCTGATTCATCCTCCTCTAGTTCTCGTTTCTTTGCCCTTTCAGCTTCTCTCTTGGCGAGTTCCTCGTCTGCTATACCCTTCCTGTGAACTGATTAGCGAAATTCAAATTTGGAAGATCTGGATTATGTATACTTCTTCTCGAGTGCATCCGACACATCGCTAGCTAATTTGGGGACGAGCTTCGGGTTGAGAAGTTGCTGCGTCCGAGACGGTCGAGCGACATATGGCCTTTCTTGCGCAGAGGCCTTACATTCATACGAATAGTGGCGTTCTGAGAATGTCAGCAGGAATTATTGAAAGGCTGGGAATCGAGAAAGAACATATCTCTTTTGAGGCACTTCTGGCACTGAACATTGGCGGGAGTAGACTTAGCTGGTCCCCGTCGATACATGGTCGCGAGATTGGCTAATTGAGTTGTCTTAATATGATGTTTTGTTGTAACAAACAAGAAGTACAATTCAATAAAGGTGAGATACCTTTAAGAATGAAATGCACTTAACTGCATGTAAATATCCGAAATGTTGTCTTCTGAAGGTTCCATGTCAGCCATGTTCAGATGAAAGGACCCGGCAATTAGTCTGTGGCGGTGCATGGTTTGCCTAGCCACAGACCACGGATTTGGGTTTGTCCTCTCACCTGAAACCTAGATAGACGGCGACACGGGCCACCTGGGCAGACACTAGTGCTAAAAAGAGGAGCAGACAGCCGCAAGATCAGGGGACACGGCTCCTACCGGCAGGTACCTAACTGAGGCGCTAACTCGCTAACTTAGCGCCTCCCCAAGGTTTTGCTAGAAAGCCCTGCAGGCCCTGCCATTTTTACATAATGTTCCCATGTCCATCCGTCGACCGAGACAGGGCCGGGCTGGAGAAAGATTGAAACCTTGATTTCACTTACTCCGTCACATTTCATCTTCCGATTACCAAAATCTACAACTCTGCATCGTCCAAGCCTCGTTTTGTGCTTTTCGCATTTTGGACCACACCACCTCGGAGAGTCGCCCTATCATCCCACCGAAAGGGTCTGTGTGCGACGGTGAACTATTTCTGGAGCGGATCGAGAAGAATAAGATCAAGAATAAGAAGACGTCTACGGTCGCCTCATTTTCTCTCCTGCCCTGCTCCTCTCGTTTCCGTCACGCTATCAGCAGTCATCGCCGAAGAAAGAAGTTCATCTGAAGAATCCGAAAAGAACACATTGGTGCCTGAGGTGACAGACGAGAATACCTAAATACGGACATACAACGCATACCACCACCCTGCGCATCATCTCAGATCTTTGCGACCGAGTCCCATAAAGGCTACATACATACATGTCACAGAGTCCATCACTCTTATGCGATTGTTCGTACAACCCTACTTTTCTACAGCAAGCCTTAACCAATCCTGTCCCTTCATATCCAATCCAATAGCCGATCTGACCTCGCCTGGACTGGCTTGGTTTGGTCTGGTCTACCCATACCCGTTCCCTTCCCTTCCCTACCTGAACCTGACCTACCTATCTATCCCGCATCCCACCCCCGATCTTATTCTTCCCCTGCTGACGGTAGCCCTATTCTAGTCTCCGTCCTTCCTACTACAACCACCATTCGGTACCTCCCGCATAGCCCATCACCGGCAGCTCAGAAACCTCACATTGCCCGTTTCGACTCTAAACTCCGAACTTAGGAACTTGACGATAACAGTTTTTCCCTCGAGATACCTAGATCACGACAATGATTAGCCGTACATCGTACTCCCTTAGGGCTGCTTTTATTCATTTTCTTTCCTGATTTCCGGCCGTTCTGACGTCGTCACACCCAAGCTCATCGGACACCTCGATCGTTAAGTGCTTTTGTTCGTCCGGGTTCTTAGGATTTGCGAGAGCGCCACGTTTGTTTCTGTCTTTACCGAGAGGAAAGCAAGTGATACGCCCTACTCGTCATACTTAACTTACCGCGCGCCCTTCACAAAATCATGGCGACCGTACCTGCGGCCACCGCTGGTCCCAAAAAGTTGTCATTCGCCAAGGTATGTATCTGCTCTGGCGCGCTGATATAAGAGCGCATCGCTTCCTCTTCTGGTCCATCGATTTATGTCTAACGATTACTCTAGGTTGTTGCATCTAACCCCAAAGAGAGCATTCCCATCGTTTCGGCTACGAGAGTCGCCGTTCCAACTATGGAGCACCGCGTGCAGTCTTCTATCGCTTCTACAAATCCCGTTGTAGCGAGCAAAGGCTCAACAATGGCTCCTACTTCCAACCCGACAGCTGCTGCTAAAGCGCCTCCGGTTTCCTCGGAAAACGGTGTAACGACTAAACCACCTAATACTGAGGCAGTCAACAGTACCAAGGCTGCGCAGGGCGGAAAAGATCTACATACCCCATCTTCCGCCGCAAGCGCTTCATCTACACCCAGTCTCGTTGTGAACGGCTCCTCATCTTCCATCGGCGACTTGCAAGGGAAGAACGATAATGGAACGTCAGTATCAGATGACGCTTCGCAGAGGGCCGATTCTAATTCCGAGATGGGCACCAAGGCACCTAGTATCGATGAGAAAAGTATTACCTCTGGAACCACATTTGCCCTTGACGAAAAGGAGTCTCTGCGCCCGGACGACAGCGCTAGCGTGAAAGCTGCTGCGGAAGACGATGACGCCTTTTCGGTAAGGGGGTCTCTGCTTGCAAACTCGCGTATGGGTTCTGAGGTCGCTCGCATCCATCGACTTAGGATTGGCGATATGCCTGAAAGACGAATTGTTCAGATCCTCCCCGAATCGCAAGACCAGGGCGTTGTCACCCCCCAGAGTGCCGCCTCCAGCCAGCAACCCCCTGTTGAGCCGCCTCAACCGTTGAGTATAGCTAATGGGTCATCTGACGCCTTCACTTCACTATACGGTAAACAGCCGGACGAGAAACTACTTGAAGCCATGCTGTCTCCAAAAGATCGACTCTTTTTGTTGCGGTTAGAGCAGGAAGTGATCAAATTTGTCCAATCTTCTGAGTGAGTTTATATCGAGATAGATTTTTAGAGATTTCTTCGGTGCTAATATCAATCTAGGGAGCCTTATATGGACCTTCCACCGAACAACTCGTTCTGTAGGATGTTAACCCATAAGCTCGCCGACTATTATCAAATGACGCATTCTTTCGAAGCAGTCCAAGGCTCCGTCCGGATTTTCCGGACTCCATTCTGCCGGGTACCCCCTTCTTTAGCCAGTATCGTGGGGAGTAGCAACAAGACCAATACTAGCACGACGCCTCCACAGCTCTTACCAAAGATGAAGATTATGCGGCGTGGAGAGGATGGCGGATCTGGGCAAGCTAGTACTAGCCCGTCGAAAGCAACTTCTGAAGTCGGAAGTGACGGTAGAGAGAAGGTTCCAACGAAAGAGAAGTAAGTCTTGCGGATATCGAGCGCGCGTGCCATATTAATCACATACTAGGCTCACCAGAGAGGAACGCGAAGAGGCGTACTTGAAAGCTCGGGAGAGGATTTTCGGCAGTTCAGAGAAGCAAGGAGAGTCGACCCCAGGTACGTTATTCGACTTGATTATGCTGCCTAATCACTGACATACTTTTAGATATCGATGATGCAAATGGCGTCTCTCGGGCTAGCTCTGTTTCTGCCAAAGACAGATCGACCCTGGGCAAGCGAGGAAAGACTAGCAAGCAACGTAGAGACGACTCGGAGAGCTTCGACTCTCGTTCGCAGTATCAACTGCTCTACCACCCGCATCAGTCTAATTGGACAACACCCCAGTATATCCCTGTGGGCCATCCGCAGTACGGTAGCCCGGTTCAACAGCCTTACCAGGGCCCGATGCCCCAGCCATTTTTACCGCCTGCGCAGGCGTATCCTCCCATGGTGCCAAATGCGTTCCCTCAATATGGCAATATCCCAGTGGTGAGTACTGTCTTGCGAAGATTTTCACCTTAAGGCACAACCAACTAACCTCTTCTCAAGTATCCACCTCCGACGCAGCCTACACCGCCGCGGTACACCCCATCCAACGCTCCGATGGGCGCATATGGCGGTTCGGTTCAAACCCCTCCACAACAGCCCTGGCAACCCAATTTCAACCCGGCGCCGTCTACTAGCCCGTATCAAGGCCGTCCCCCCCAGACTCAACCCCAGGGCAACCCGGGTTCACTTGGCATTCCTTATGCATTCGGACAGCTGCCTGCTAACGCCAACCCCCATGATCCAAAGAGCCAGCACCCTATCCCCGGAAGCTACAATCGACACGCATTCAACCCTAAGACCCAGTCGTTCGTGCCTAGTAGTGGCATGATGCAGGTTCAGCCTCCCATGCCTCCATACAATATGGCCGGCCACGGTAGCCCTCAAGTTGGATCACCTCATCTAGCCTACAGTGGCTATAGCTCTCCCGCTCCCCCTCAACCGTATGTAGGTGGACCGGGTTATGGCATTGGCATGAGCCGACAGGGATCTAACAATTCTCTACCGCCTTACCATCCTCCCCAGCATCTTCCTCAGCATCTACCGGCGCACCTGCCCCAGGTCCCACCCCAGATGCCGAATAAACCAAACATCCCTCCACCTACCGGCCCGGGTCAGACATTCGGCCAACTACCTACGTTCGGTAACCCGGCTACCCTACCGCAGAAACCTACTTCGGCAATCTAGACGAGAAAACTCGCGCAACGCAACACATGCATGAAAAGTTGGTACGCATTGGTGGTGTTTATTCATTTCGGTAAGGACGTGAGACTTCAAAGGTGGATGGATAAAGAGGGAATCCCCTTTAAGACACAATAACACCGGCGTAAATCTGGCGGGTGGTTGTAACGAATATTCATTGATAGGCGTTTTCGGCGCAACGAGGAAGGGGGGCGACTGTTCGCTCGAAGACTTACGAGATGGGAAGTGATGGGAACCTTTGATCTTTCCCTCCCTTGTTTTCTAAGTGTATTAAGGGGGACGAAAAGGTATCCGCATCATTTTACTATTAACACCGAACATCATCGAAGCTAAACAGGGAACTCCTCTCTGTGTGTGCTTTGTGCGGAGTAGAGTGGTCCGACTAACTTTATGGCCACGGCTACTTACTCCTACTTACCTACCTACGGACGTGGGAACGTAGGATCATCATTGCGGGATATAGGAGTATTTGCTTTTGCTTTCATGGGAGTAGACGGTAAAGCAAGCAAGCATAAGCATGCAGGCAGGCAGTAAATTACATGATATTCCACTTCACTGCTTGTTACTGCTGCTGCTGATAGATATAATTAATACGTAGTGGATTTTACCCCATCTCCACCATTCTCAGCCATCATAAAACGAGCACACGAGACCACTCATATATGGCAGGCATGTAGGCAAGGTAGTTTGGGTCATTCGGGATTCATTGAATTGCTGCAGTTGCGTTTTTTCCCTTTCTCTACCTGCCTACCTAGGTACTCTACCAGTGTAAAAATCCCCCTTTGCCACCGTAAATCGGATACGATGCGAACGTGAACGCCATTATCTCTTGTCTTCATGTCTGTCTGTCCGTCCGTCTGTCTCTCGCAACTTGCTTGTGACCGACTGACTTCTTATTTCCTATCTGCCTGCCTGTCTGCTCAGACAGTCTTTCGCAAATGCATCCGTGCCTATGTGCAAATGGGTAATAACGAGACCCTGCAACCACGGGCCCCTATTTCTTCGTTCTTCCGTGACCATGCTAGGATTTTTCTCTTCTCTGAAGGAGAAGAGGAAGAATTACATAAGTGGTGGTCATCCTCTCACGTCTATTCGTCAAGTCGGATATCGGTAGGGACTACGACTAACTTCATTCGCCGTTCTCGCGCGGTTCCCGTTCCCGTTGGTGACCGCCTCTGCCGCCTCCGCGGCCACCCCTCCTGCCGCCACGTCCTCCCCGCTCCCCGCGCTCGCCCTTGCCGTCCTTGTCGCCGTCCTTGCCGTCGGCCTTGGTGCCATCGTCGTTAGCCAGGATGGCCGTGGCTAGGCGCTGGCTAAGGTCGATCTGGGTGCGGATGCTGTTGGCCAGGTAGGAGACCATGAGCACGTCCTGGATGTGGTTGTTGAAGTCGGACTCGATGGTGACCGGGTCGACCTTGGGCGATAGAGACACGGCCTCCATCAGGTACTGGCCCAGCGCGTTGTTGGGCTCGCGCTCCTCGTCTACTACTGCCGAAACGTAGTCAGATACTCGGTCGAGGATGTCCACGGTGAACTCGAGGCTACGCGCCAGCGACTCGACATCCGAGATGACGGGCGCGGATCGTGTATCGGTGTCCCGGGCGCTGCCGATCAGGTCCAGGGCAGAGCGCTCGGCATCATTGTACGCAATGCGATGCGGGACCTGGATGAAGAGGCACGACTCGGAGGCGCGCTCAGCGTTGACAGCGACGGGGGCGGATATGTAAGCCTTTGTCTTCACATCGGTGCCAGGATCGGCAGACACGGTGAGATGGACAGCAGGGTGGGGGAAGGTGCCGGTTTCGGGACTAGCGAAGAAGTTCTGGATGAGGGCGCTGAAGCTGTTGAGCTCGTGGGAGGTGGTGTACCATCCCAGGAGCACCTCGCGGGGGTTAGCACGCAGCTGCAGCGACAACATGTTCTTCTGGTAC
This sequence comes from Hypoxylon crocopeplum, assembly GCA_022578875.1. Taxonomy (NCBI): domain Eukaryota; kingdom Fungi; phylum Ascomycota; class Sordariomycetes; order Xylariales; family Hypoxylaceae; genus Hypoxylon; species Hypoxylon crocopeplum. Next base: position 50,874 of record MU399598.1, on the reverse strand, counting down.
TCGACATCGACCTCGACCTGGTCCTCGTTCTCCGTGTGCGGGATGGCGAAGGAAGACGACACGCTGGCCTCACTGCCGTCCTCTGAGCGAGTGCCAACCAACGCGCCGATGACGCGCGAGGAGCTCGTGGGCGAAGGGCGGACGTCGCGGCGGGTAGCATGGTCGAGGATGGAGAGGATAGCCTGTTCGCATTTGTGTTAGTAACAAGAAATAGAGAGAATAGTATGGTATGGAAGGAAATCAACGTACTTGAGGTTGGATGGTTACAGAGAGCGGGGCAATGTTGCTCTGGTGATAATTCAATGTTGTCGGCGCCAAAGGACGCGACAGGTGCAGAAATGAGTCGGTATCCAGAGCCATGATTGCGAATTTCTCTAAAGAACCGGCCCGGGGAGTAGAGGTTGATTGGAAGTTGCGGTTGGGAGTAAAAGGAGCGTGGGCTTTTTGGTGTTGAACTTTTTAGGTGATGTTGTAATTTTCACCTTCTGAGCGTAGTGGGGTTTTTCTCAGCAGGTTGTGGGCAAGGCTGAAAGATTCCAGGGGAACGAGAAAAGAAAAGTTGACAGGGGCTGGGGTGTTATGCGGCTAACGATGGTGGGGCAGCGTGTGCTCATGTGGCGATGTGGCGATGTGGCTTGATCTGTAGAAATTCTGCAAGGCTGAATGCCAAATTCTAATAATTTCTTAGTCAATCATATAAACTTCTCTAATAATAATTCACCTCACTTCCTTCTTTGAACCTCTCTGTCCATTATTTCCTCACTTGGAAGCTGTTAAGATGCCCAGCAAATCCAAAGGTGCTGGTCGTAGGGGTCCCCCTCAAGGAAAGGGTGGGAAGACGAAAGGGAAGACACCCTTTAGAAGTGGCCGTAGGTTCGACACTGGAAGAGTTGCAGATATTGAGTAAGACACATTTCATTTCGCCACGTTAATAATCCAATTGAGTATCTGGTCTAACAGTTCTTACAGGGAGGTGGAAAATGAAGAGTCAGAAGAAGAACAGCTTCCATCTGATGAGGCATCTGAAGATGATGGCTCTGGGTCAGAAGATGAACAAGAGCAACCGACCAGCCGGCCATACTTTGCATTAATGCAGAGTCTATCAAAAGAATCAGTTCCTCGAGCTAAGAGGAGAAAGCTTGATCATCAGCCCGAAGAAGTCAAATCAAGTACCAAGCCAGAGCAAGAGACAGAGCCAGCATCAGAGGACGGAGACCGGGATATTGACCATGTAGATGACCCGGAGGAGGGACCGGAGGACGATATTGTCGTTGATGATGACGATGAAGACATTCCGAATTCATCTGACCCATTTGAGACTCACTTCGTCAGTCCCGACCCGGATGTATCACAAAAACGTATCAAGGCGATTGAAGCAAACGAATATTCTCAATTGAACTCCGAGCATAATGGCTGGAGACTGATAAGAAACCTCCCTGGCAAAGACTCAGCTCAATCTACGTCACTTCCACCCCCTATATCTGGACCGTCAGGTTTAAATCTCAAACATAGACTTGTCGAGACAGCTAGCCGAAAAGGCCCAACGTTCGACAAGCTGGAACAAGTTCTGTATCCTTTGACATTTGCGTACAATGACATTCTGTTCTGCGGGAGAACAACGAAAAATGCGGAAGACTTACGACGAATGGCATGCCTTCACAGCGTGAACCACATCTTCAAGTATGAGCCCCCTATACTATTCAGAGGCAATAATTAACTGGCCGTATCTTAGAACTCGAGACCGAGTAATTAAGAACAATGCCAAACTCGCAAGGGAGGGCGAGACCAGCGACTTCGAGCCGCGAGATCAAGGTTTCGCACGCCCAAAGGTCCTGATGATACTGCCGACGCGGAACTCAGCCGTCAAGATGGTCAACACGATCTGCTCCCTGTGCGAGCCGGAGCAGCAGGAGAACAGGAAGCGCTTCGACGACTCGTACCTGGACAAGGAGGCCACGTTCTCGGCAGACCGACCCGAGGACTTCCGGGAGCTGTTCGAGGGCAACGACGACGATATGTTCCGCATCGGCGTCAAGTTCACCCGCAAGACCATCAAGTACTTCGCGCAGTTCTACAACTCGGACATCCTGATTGCGTCGCCGCTGGGCCTGCGCATGGCCATCGGGTCCGAAGAGGACAAGAAGGTCGACTTCGACTTTCTCAGTTCCGTCGAGGTCGTCGTCGTCGACCAGGCCGACGCCCTCCTCATGCAGAACTGGGAGCACGTCGAGTACATCTTCGATCACCTCAACCGCCAGCCGCGCGAGGCCCACGACTGCGATTTTAGCAGGGTGCGCGAGTGGTACCTCGACAGCCACGCCCGGAACTTCCGCCAGACCCTCGTCTTCTCCGCCTTCCACACGCCCGAGCTGGCCGAGCTGCACCGCCGCCACGGCACCAACTGGGCCGGCCGCGTGCGTGTGCAGCCAGCGGCATACAGCGGCGCCGTCGAGGAGCTCAGCAGTAGCCTCGTCAAGGCCAAGCAGACGTTCTCGCGATTCGAAGCACCGTCCATCGCCGCGGAGCCCGACGCGCGGTTCGAGTATTTCACCAGCGCCGTCGTGCCGGCCCTCACCAAGCGTGCGAGAGACGCCAACGGTACCTTGATTTTCATCCCGTCGTACCTCGACTTCGTCCGCGTGCGCAACTACTTCTCCTCCAGCCCCGCGTGCGCCAGCCTCACGTTCGGCGCCATATCCGAGTACATCGACGTGCCAGAAGCGTCGCGCGCACGCTCGCACTTCGTAAACGGACGCCACCAGGTTTTATTGTACACGGAGCGCGCGCACCACTTCCGGCGCTACGCGCTCCGGGGCGTGCGCCGCGTCGTCATGTACGGGCTGCCCGACAACCCGACCTTTTATAAAGAAATCGTGGGCGGGTATCTCGGCCGGAGCGAGCGGGACTTGAATCTCGAGCCTGGTCGGGGCAGCGTGAGGGTGCTGTTCTCGAGGTTCGACGTCTTGAAGCTGGAGAGGGTCGTCGGGTCTAAGAGGGTGGCTAGGATGGTTAGGGAGAGGGGGGATACGTTTGATTTTATATAGTGTTGACGTCAGAATTGAGATTGCTTGTTGTGAGAAATGAACATTGATAGGATTGTTAAAATCTATGTCTCGTGGCATTTAGCCTTGTAGATTTGAATGGGTATTTTTTCATTTATGTGCGGTAATGATACATATTTCGTATAGTAGCCCAGTGTGTCCAGCCGTGAAGTATTTGATACTGATGGGCTGTGATAGTACGTTTATGTAGTCTCTTAAAAACCCCTTTGCAAAGGACCTTTAGATCATCGAGCGTTCCAGCAGAGGGATTCCTCGTCTGTTTCTGCTTTAGTCTCACGGCGTAGAAGCTACTCGTAAGCCGTCCATTGATCAGAAGGACCACGAAGCCCACAGCTTGAAGTCCTCACACCCCTATATTTCTTTATCAAATCTCCAACCCTCCTAACTCGTCGGAGCGTCCTTCCACTCCCCCTCCCCCTCCCCCTCCTCCTCATCCGCATCATCCTTCTTCCTCAGCTTCCCGCTTAGCCTCAGCTTAGCAACGCGCTTGACCATGTCGTCGAAGGCGGAGCGGCCGTCGGCGCGGTAGCGCGTGACCTTGGCGCGGTTGCGCAGGGTGAGGGGGTTGGAGGGGCGGCCCAGGCGCTCGTCGCGCGCGACGGCCGCCGCCGTCATCGCGAACCGCAGGTCCCGCGGCCCGTCTACTAGCTCCAGGATCGCGCTGTCACCCTGGTCGTACCGCGACTTGGGCTCCGTCCGCAGCACCCGCGTGTACCCGCCCGGCCGCGTCTCGTACCGCTTGCGCAGCTCGCCGAAGAGCTTGGGGAGGTACTTGTGCGGGGTCTGTTTTGGGGGGGTTGCGTCACTGGTTAGCTCTCTGTTTTTTTTTAAAAATCTCTTGTTTGGGGTCTGACTGTTGGGAATGTGTGGTTTGGTGGTTTGGTAGGGGTTGTGTGTGAAGGGAAGAGAAAAGAGGCAAATTCTGGACGTACATATAATATACCCGTAGCTGCTCTCCTACTCGTCTCGTTATTCCGCTTCGCGAGGGTAATGAGCTTCTCGGTTACACGTTGCGCCTCTTTCGCCTTGGGCCATGTCGTCCGGATGGATTCTTGCTGGATGAGGGAGGTGACCAAGTTCCGTAGTAGGGCCTGGCGATGTGACGATTTCCGACTCAGATGTCGGTATTTGACTAGGCCTCCCGCCATCCTTCTTCGTTCGACCTTGCTCGGATTCGGATTGGGGTTGTGTAATTAGTTGTCGTTATAAAGTTGAAGATGTTGAAGTTCAATTGTGGACAGGGGTACGAAGTACTTTGCGAAGCCGCGGAATTTTCTGGGTCTTGGCACCAGACGACCTAAGCTTTGCGGTACGTACCTTAATCCAGCTAGGCTTAATGTAACTTCGTACCTCAGCGTCATTCGCCAAACTTCAATCCACATTCAATTGTTCAACCATCACCATCACCACTAGAGCAATTGAGCTTTGCTCTTTAGAAGTAAACTTCTTAAGCTTCCACTCGTTTGTACTATTTGTTTAGTATACAATTGGGCCTCCCATAGGATTTGCGCCATAGCGCGCATACAGAACAGCTCTCAACATGGGCTTCACAACAGGCTTCGTATGTTACTCACACCACAAGCACGACTTAGAATAGCAAATTAATTATTCCATACCATATACAGACAGGAGGTCTTACCCTCACCCTATCGATAGCCTACCTGACAGTTCTCGCACATCAACGGAATCGGGAACACCAAATCGCCACCATACGGCAGCAGACCCGTTTGCTGTCGGGCATCGTTGACCCCCTACCTCCCACTCTCCCGCCTACACGAGCAGAACTCGCCGCGGCAGAGCGCGCAAACCTCGTAGAGAGGGCCAAGGACCGGTGGAACGCCGAGGTTGAAGGCGCCGTTCGTTGGGCCCAGAATAAGGACTGGGACGAAGTACGTGAAGGCGTCGAGCTCTCCGTTGCTAGACTGTGGGCAAAGGCCTTTGGAGATGCGCGGGAGCAAGCCGAGAGGGGCGAAGTAAAAGCTCAGGATGCTATGACCCAAGGCAAGGAGAAGGCTGGGAGTGTAGTTGCTGCCGCAAACAACGCCCTAAAGACTAAGAGCTCCGAAGCTGCAACCCGGACGGAGGAAAAGGCTAGTGAAGCAAAGAGCTCGATTTTCGGCGCTATTGGGAAGGGTTTTGAGAAGGCCAAGTCGGCAGTAGTGGGAGTAGCTGAGAAGGAGACGGCCGAGGCGCTGCCACAGACACTTTCTCCCCAAGAAAAGGCTCTGCGCGAACGGTATCAGGGGTCAGGTAGCATGAAGCAGAGTACGGACGAGGTACTAGCTGCGAGGTATGCCAGGTGAGTCAACGAGACGAGCACTATTAACACTCTTAAGGAGAAAAGCCGTATATGAGCAAGTTTCTCGGCCTGTCTATTCTTCATACAGTGGACCAAACTGCTCAAATCGGTCTGTACTATACGCCGTGTGATCCTACCTATACGACAAATAGACTCACTTCACTTTATTTTCACTGTGCCAAACAGGTGTTTGCTCGATAGAAGGGCCACGTTGCTGGCCTATATATTTTAATATATAATCCTAACTAAATCCTATTCTACCAAATCTCTTTCATCTTCATCCCAACTCATCATATTACGCAGCAGCTCATATTCATACAAGCTCACTACCATAATTCTGCCGATATCAGCCAACCACTAGAAACTACCATCACATCACCTCACCAGGTAAATCAAGCATGTATTATTCAAGAACCCTTACGCTCTACTCCGCCCCTGCCGAAGATGCCAGCCATAATCACCGCCACGGCACGAACTCGGCGCAACATAACGCCGGTTCCACCGCAGGAACTACCATCGCCACAAGCGAAGGTCGGGGACTCGCGGCTCGTGGCCACGACATGCCTCTGCACACCACAGGCACGCAAAACGCCCAACTCAGACCCGTGAGCCGACACAGCTCCGCAGATGCCTTCCGACTGCCCCCTGACCTGGCGGCCGTCTCCACTCTAGCCGCGCGGCGAAGAGCGAAGAAGCGCGAAAAAGCTGAAAAGAAGACCGAGAAAGCGGACTAAATAAAGCCTCGCGAAATTCGTACGCTTGTATACCGAGCACGAATCACTTCACTTACGTGCAAACACTGTCGTGGCGCCATGTCGGCTCCCCTGGGGATAGAGCAGGAGCGGGAGGATCAAACGGGGGGAAAAGGCTGTGGGACGATTAGGAGGAATGAGAAGGGGAAAGCGGAAGATGGATTCACAATCTTGTCGACGACCATCAGAGCGGTACTAGCGATTTGATTTGATTTGATTTGATTTTTTTTCCACACTTCCCTTTTTGATACCCAGATAAGCGAATAGTGGTTTAAGGAAGAGCGTCAGATTGATGAGCTGAGGGCGGCGAATTGGACAAGCGGTTTGTTTAAAATATGCATACCTTGTATTAAATATCTGGCAATTGTGAATTGTGAATTGTGATGTGATGTGACGAAAAGAGATTCCTCTCAGCCTCCCGAGATAGCAAGGAGACGGACACACTGACTGTAGTGATGGCAGCACGCAAGATTCGCCGTTCTACATGAGAATATACACCCCACTAGTTTTCTTTTCAAGCTTGAAATTCAGAGGAACAACCAAAGACAATTTGATTAGATGTAATTAAGCTCCCTATGCCCGTCCATAGTCAACTGTTTACCACTCGAGACTCAGAGTAGAAAGTACGCGAATAACAGCAACACAAGGTGGGAAACCAGATATAGCTATAAACGAGGTCTAACAGGACTTTGTCAAACTGACGTTAGACAAGATACCGTCGACCACCTATACACTCACTTCACGATTTTACGGTCTGTCATTTAACTCAACGCAATATATCTTCATTCAAGCGCGGTTCCTTAGAACCCAAGTAGCTACACATGCAGGACCGGGAAATCCTGCGATGACTGTATGCTATATCTTGCCCCTTTTCCTGCCAACATCTCGCACTTCCATCTTCCACCGCTGACGCAAACGAAAAATACACAGCGTGGTATCAACTGAACGGCCCCCAGCTAAACAACAGCTGCTCCGGCCCGGTGCAAAGACAAGTGTCGGGATAACAAAATCAGCTGCCTGATATCGACGACCAATATACACCCAAGATCCCCAACATTAAATCGCGATATTTTCTGCTGGAAGACCTGATTCTCCAACCTGCCGCCAATGATTTGAGTTCTAGATTTTTGCCAACCCCTCACATCTGCAAAGTTCTTGGATATAAATAGTGAATTTGTACACGAAGAGTTTAAATGTAGGATTGAAGTAGAAGTTGACTAATATGCCGTAGATTTCTTCCGCCGCTCAAACATTCGAGAAAAGCTGCTGCTCTTGCTCTCGATGGGAGAGGGGAGCGACGCCATTGCTTGAGGCGGAGGCTCGGAGTCACGTAGGAAACTGGCTAGATCCGACGTGCGAGTATTGGCAGAAACGGCCTCTCGTGGCTCGAATTTCCTCATCGGAACGCGACCTGTCGAACCGGTGGGGGCGGTTGGCGGCGGTCTAGATTCGGCCCCGAACCTTTCAGCCCCGGACGGTATGACAATTGGGGTGTAACCTTTGCTATTGCCGGCCCGGCTATTGAGAGACCTTGTATCAGTCGTGTTGAATCCTTTAGGGTTTGTGCTTGTGGTCGATCTGCTAATAGAATTTCCACTCGACCTCAGACGTGCTATCAAATTCGGTGCGCTAGACTTCTTCTTGGGGATTGCAACAGGTTGCTGAATAGGTTCAGGGGGAGGCGGGTAGTTGTTGAGAAAATCGATCAAGCTTTCCTCCTGCTTCGGCTTCGCTTTAGGGGCGACGTCCAAATCGTCGTCTTCCTCGTCACTGAAATCGATTGCGTAAGGGTCACGGACCCGTCGTCGCGTCCGCTTCGGCATCATATCGTCGTCGTCAAAGTTGTTATTAGAGTACTGCTGCATCTTATTTGCCTTACTCAGAAGGGCGCTCTGTGAGTTCATCGACGAAGGGGCCGATATCTCCGTAATACTTGTGGACGCTTCGCTACTTCGAATGTTGGGAATCACCGCATCAACTGCCTTGCCTCCAACAGCCCCGGTCATTTGCATTTGATCCGAATCCATGGTAGTCCTGAAGGGGGCAACATGGCGGGGAATTCGGGGGTTGTTGCCATTACTATTAGGTGGTCCTCGTCTGATGAAGTCAATCAGATCCGAGTTTTCACTAGAAGGATTGACAGTAGCGTCCCTAGCTTGAAGGTGAGATCGTATGGTTATATTAGTTCGTCGGCTGTCGATGCTTGGACTCTTCCCTACGTGAGCAGGACCTGTGGTATTTCGGACACCCGTTGATGCACCTGGATATCCCCGATTATACTGAGCGCTGTGCTCCCCGGGTGGCCCAGTTGATCGAATAAAGTCGGCAAAGTCTTGCAGTGATTCCCGAGGAATTCTCGCCTCTCTTGCTTGCGGCGCACCGGCCGACCGAATCTTTGGCGGGCCCGAGATGGATGTATTTGGGACTGATCCGGGGAATTTCCCATTGATTGGCAGATCCGTAGGGGGGTGAGAGCCCAGACTCGTTTGCTTCGATATAGACACGGACCTCTTGATAGAGGAAGACCGTGAGCGCTCGGCGAACTTGCTGTCGTCACTCCTTTGAGAGCGATTAGGGAGCTTGGGACTCCCGGTAGAAGTAGACTGGTTCTTCTGTTAGATCTCACTTAGCATAGACGGGAAGACGGGGACGCACCTCAATGTCACGCATGTTTTCTGGAGTGAGGGTATACTGTAGGGTTTCCCCGCTGTTAAGCAGCTCCTCGAATTTGGTAGGTCTACACCCATCTTCAGCGCGTTGTGAGCTGCTGTCTTCGGAATTGCGGACCGCCTTAAACTTAGTAGATGTTGAAGAAGGGGATCCGCTAGGCACAGGACGCGGCATCTTGGGCGATTCAGGCGTGCCGCGCCGTGCAAATCCGTCCGATGAGCCACCATTCGAATTCGATCGTCCGTAAATAGGTCGGCTTGTGCTTCTCTCTGGGAGAGTTGGCATAGGTGGGTTCCTCGACGATTTTAAGGGTGTCATGGGCTTCTCTTCTAAAGGTCTGTCGGGTTCAGGACCACTCAGGATTGACACTTTGGTGGGTACCGATAACTGAGCCGACGACTGTGAATGAACACTTCTCAGAGGGCTGGGATTCCGTATGGGTTGCAGTACCACACCGTTGGTATCCTGAGAATCGTCGAACGATGGTTGAATGACAACAGCGTTTCTTTTGTTAGCGTTAGCTAGAGAAGCCTGCTGGTCTTTCTCCTCTACAATTGGAGGGGTTGACATCCTGCGAGCAGACAAAGGAGGGTCTTGCACATCCATAGAACTCGCACGCGAACCAGCAGTTGGACTGCGAGGGCTCTGCACTTCGATGACGCGCACAGATCGAACGCTATTGGATCTGACGTGCAAAAGAGGAGCGGGTTTGCCAGACTCTGAAGTAGAGGGCGAGCTTCTGCCTCCTATTGAAATCCGGGACGATGTTAGAATTTCAGGCTCCTCGGAGAATTCATCAATCTCGTCTTCCTCAATTTCACTCAGTTGGCCATCGGGAGTTGTCGCCATTGATATTATAGATGCAGCACCAGTGTCGACCTTTGGAATTAGCCTATCCAAGGTCGGTTTCTGATCCGGAGTCCCCGTAGGTTCGTTCGAAGTCTGGTCGGAATCTTCGCTCGCACTGACAGGCCCATCTTTATCTTCCTTCACAGCAATGTCATTAGTAGCAGCCTCTGGTACTAATTCATTCAACGAGTCCTCATCTTTCCCGCCGTCTTCGGATTCCAGAGGTTTAATTTCTCGGCTAGAGGCTGGAGAAGGATAACGAGGCCGCCTCCGTGTGGGAAGGGACCTTACACGCCGAATCGAAATTAGCGTGGCCTGAAGTGATGCTGAATCGGTCTTTGTCGACTGAGGGAAAATAATTAGACTTTTAGGCCGCACTGGTAGGTCTCTCTCGCCTTCACTTTCCTCCTCGTCGCTATAAGTCGCTTCAACGTCGCTATCCGGCAAAGGCATGTCGGCCGGGTCCAAGACCTTTGGATCCAACTTTTGGTGCGCCTCTTCGTCAACCACTTCCGTACCTTGCTCTTCATGCACCGCAAGCGCAGGATCCGAGTCTCTCGGTGTCGAGAGCATTTGCAGGTGATCCGTCGCGGCACTCCCACGCCTTTGCCCATTCGACAATCCAGAAGCTCCTGTAGAGCTGCGTGAGAAGGGACGAGAGTAATTGGGCTCCATTGGCGACCGGATCCTCTTCTTCCAAGAACGCCAGAGCCTACCGAGTGTCCGATCCAAAGCGACCCGTTCCATGTCCAACTCCTCAACAACAATGCGATCAAAAAATTCTCCAGGTGTTCGAGTACCCTCTTTCATGTCCTTTTCGTATTTAACGCGCAGCCGATTGAAGGCCGCCTGGCCAGCGATAACCAGGACCTGTTCGCCCATAAATTCAAGAATTGAGGTCAGAAAGATAGCAACCGCCGGAGACACAACGTCCAACAGAATGTCATCTGACTCGCCCCTGAGGTGTTCCTGTTCCATGTAATAGTCTTCATCCTCCTCTTCCAGGTCACCGAGTGAGGAGTAGACCATACATCGTAATCTCGTTCTTTTCCATACTAGTTCAAGGTCCCAGTCGCCTGGTGTGTCCGTGTGTGGCGAGGTGGCCAAATCCTCGACTTCATTACCACCCAGATATTCTCGAAGCTCCTCGTCGGCGTTGTTGATGGCATCCTTGGCAAGTTTCGGCTTTAGTACTTCACTAACGGCTGGTCGCAGCGCTGAAAGGGCGGTAGATTTAGCAATGGCGATGATGTTGAACAAGAGTTGGTCAACGAAATTGTTGGCGAGCTGAAGCGCACTCTGTGATACTAAGGCAGTTTCCTCCGAGGGCTCGATGCCCATCTGATCGTACCATGTCTCAGAATGGCTATCATGGTCATTGGTGACGATTTGCGAGGCAGCAGAAGCAGCAATGAATACTGCCTCGGGCGACACAGAGAGAGGGGGCGACATGAGACTATGGCCAATCGTAGACGGGCGATCGCTTGATATACTCTGGGTTCTAGATCGAACATGTCGCGGCGTGTTCGCGACGCCAACTGAGGAAGAGCTCGACATGGCGGAATCGCGGGCGGGCAGGGTCTCAATGGGTATATCTGTTGTGACGGCGGACCCTGGGAGGTCGCCCTGTGTAGGAGGCGACAGGATGAGGCGAAGGACTGCAGACTAGTCGTCTGCAGGAACGCGATGGTGGCTTGAAAATCCTATCGAATTATTGACATGCAGGCAGGAGCTGCGATCAAAGTAGGACATTAACAGCGAATTCTCTAGGAAAGGATAAGAAAAAAAGTAATTTGGGAGGATTGCACCGAAACGAGCGTCGGAGAGAGTGTAAGAAGGTTATTGGTAAATCGAACGAATGGGAGCTCGCAGATGAAACATTCCGTGGAAAGACTGGGGAAACCTAGCGAGTCAAGATGTCTGTCATGTACAAAAGGAATTGTCTCTAGCTCGAGAGTCCGACAACTTCATGCGTCATAGTACATTATACTAACTAAACCATAAGACGAAAGAGAGCAGATGGTCGCGAGGCAGTTTGCATACAGGAGTGTGACTCCATGTGATGTGATGCGGGTTTGCGCGAAGAAATTGGGATGGATGATTGCGATGACCACTGGGCCGTAGAAGCTCGCTATGTTCCCCTATTTCCGTAAATAACATGGGAATGAGATGAGGCTTCAAAAAGGAGCTGGCCCTTGTCGACTAGGGGTTCACATATGGAAGTAAATAGGGTAGATCGGTTGATAAATATCTTGGAATGCTCTGGGACCAGTATGACAGGTAGGTATATAATGTCATCGAAATCTTGCGATCCGGCAATCGCGCGAAGCTTCCGATGAAGACAATCGAAAAAGCAAAAAGAGCAATCTGCGAATGTAGAATCGACCAACATACCCAAAGTGATTATTGACCAGGAAGAAGCAAAAGCGCCACCAATAGCTATCGGGTTCTCAGTCTTTTCAAGGCAAAGCAAGATAGCCAGGACCCAGGCTAACTTATGTCGAGTTTAGATCTGTCAGAGCGAAGTCATTGTGTTTGCTGTAGAGGCGAAAGGCGGATGAACGATGTTTGTCGGCTGCTCAATGTCTCCAACTAGAGAGACTTCGTCGAAGAAAGAGTCGGACGAAGGTTGGAGAAGAAAAGCAAGTGACAGACAGGTTAGAGCAACATAGCAAAAAATAGTGTTCTACTTTTAGCTTCCCGGTACTGCTCGAGTAGGAAGGTTCATAGGTACCTAGGTAGGTATGTATATAAAAGTAACCTCGAACGTCTCGCGACTGCGACTTCTACTGCATTATTGTACGGACCTGCGCACTTACGGATGGCAGGGTACATCCCACCCTACCGAACGGAGCTATCTGCAGCTCGTACCGGTGGTACATGCAAGTAGGGCGTCGCCCCATCCATGATCCTAGGGCGGAGACCTCCAAGAACTGGATAGCGCCAATTTACAGCTAGGTCGCTAAGCTAAGCTAGGATATGCTTGGTTGGACCCCTGCCACCATGTAGGGGCAGTCGAAAAGTTTAGGTATGCACCCCTGAACTGGGGTCTGTGTAAGTGCTCAAAATATACAAATGTCTTCTCATGAGCACGGAGCGCCAGTAAATAAACAACATCATATATTTCTCTTACAATGCCTTGCCTTTCATTTTTGGTAGGTACCTAGGTACTCAATGGAATTGCTAAATACCAGAAAGCGTAGGGGATATAGGTGAATTAGGCAGATCTCGGTGATGTTTATTATGTATAACGAGGGTGTGTGTATCATGTTTCAAGCTGGATATCGGAGATTTATTTTGCAAACGTGGTTAGGCGTACTACAGGACAAAGTATACTTCTATTCCATCTTCCTTTTAATGTTGACAGGTACATATACATACCTACCAATTCAGGTCACGACATCGATCTTCTCTACTCGAAAATATGATCTAGCGCTGTTCTTTTGAGAACTGGTTTGACGAGCACAGCAAGGGGCAAGGTCTAGGCACGCGCGGAATTGATATTGCTCAAGGGATCGCGCAACCCACAGGTGGAGGCCATGATCTCGTGGGAAGTGGAGGGACCTATCTTGCACATTCGAATCCGGTTGGTGATTCCGGGCTAGTGCTGCGATGACACGCGATAAGTGACAGGGTTTGTGGTATGCTAACCGTTTAATGGATAGGTTGCCCCTGTGTAGAACAGATGTAAACTGCGCAGTTGGTGAACCGAAAATCGTCAAGAACTTTGCGGCTGGCGACGGGCTCATACCGTCGTACCAGGTAGCCGTAGTAGACGAAGCTAGACTCTTCACCAAGTCCTGTAAGAGGAAATGATGCTGTATCTCCAAGGCACAGCCAAATTGAGGTCTGCAACTCACGAAGCCTACAACGATGGGGCCAAACACACACGGCTTTGTATCTGTTCCCTCGGTTGATCTATCATGTTTCAATGATTACTGTTTCTCATACTTCCACCGGTATTAGGCTCATTAGCCATACGGCATTCAAAACGCCATTCATGGGAGGTACGGATAAGCTCAGTATAAGTAGGATGCAGGATTCTAATGCTGGCCCGGGTTTTCAAACATATCTCTTGATGCGGCCCCAGAGCTGACTGATTGTAACCCATCTGACGCACCTTCGACAAGAAACAGGCTATGCGATTCAAAGTCCGGGGCACACCACTACGTCGACCGCGTGCCATAGACTTGCCGATCTGGGACGTTGAGCAGGATTCATTACTGAATCCTTCACCGCAAGTATACATGCATCCAACCTGCAACGGCAACAATGAAATAAAATAACAATCCGCGTATCTTCGGGCCTTCTTGACGTGCAGTACCTAGTATTCATTCTGCATTCTTTCAGGTATATTGTAGTATATCGACTCAGATCTATGGGGTCGAGGCAGATTCAGGGGTTCGAAAGGGGAGAGCACCGATAGGACTATCGATATCTCCAACCACATGGCAAACACCACCAATGATCCACTAAAGCCATTGCAGACTCGGCAGCTTGGGTATCTTCAGAGGACATATGCACCTAAAAATACGTGCATAGGTGTAACGTCTTCCATCTGACGGGGCCAAATACTATTGATAACTAACACGGCGACTATCCGGGGCCGAACAGGATCCGTAGTGGTCTTATTTTGTCTCTATTATGTGTACGAGGTAGATATTGCTTACCGAAAATTCGGCTGGCCCCCATATATCTATCCAGTGTCACACAGCTTGTTGGATTGGTTATGTCTTAGTGACAAACATTATACTAACATTGAAGTCAACTAACCAACACTTTGAAGAGCATATCTGCGAGTCTGCCTACCTAGGTAGCGATAACTGTGTCTATAGTAGGTACTGCTAGGACTTACAGAATCGAGCGTAAAATTACCGTGCCATCCGATTCGTAGGCCGGATCTTTAGAGGATGTCATGCAGGTCGTTTCCTCATCCACTAAATGTCTTGATACAATACCGTCATCTGACTACAGTAGCAACTGAACAGGTTGTGTCGGTCACCACCAATATCTTCAGATGGTGGGCAATCATTGCAGCGTGCCATTCGCAATCCTTCGAAGCCACTGTCATGCACCTTGCCACAACAATTGCTAGTTGCTTACTGCTGGCGCGTCCAGGCTGCATATGTATCAGCTTCGGTGTTACGAGTTGGGGCCAGATGAAGTTGGCGTTGATGGCAATCATGAAGATGGCTATGCCGATTGATCTACTCGTATACCCTGCGCCGATCCCAAATACGGAGAAGCAATTGAGGTCTTTCACGTGACATTACACATATTTACTGTCCTGACTCAGACTTCGAATGTCGTTATACCGGTGTGCCAACTTTATCTAACAACTTAGAACAACAAACGCTGTCACATGTCGCAACCCGCTAACTATAGCCAACGAGCTCGACTTGGACCCTCATGCGGAAAGGCTTCGTAGGGGCCAACCGTCCCGAACCGATCCACAACGTCTACTGTGATCTACGCAAGCTCCCTACCGATCGGTTTCCGAGATGACATGTACCCACCCAAAGATGACTGCCGCCCCCATCACGCGGGTATCTAGCGGCGTAGATTGCTGGCATCTTATTGGCAATATCCAATCCTGTCAGATTCATCCAACTACCACTGCATGGGAAAACAACGGCGTATCAGACTTCAATGGTAGATGGAGCACTGTCGTTACGATAGATTCTCGAGGTACTTCAACGAGTCAGAGTCTTGAACAACTCCAACTTCACCTCTCATGGGCTTAGCGTCTTCCTAATACAGTCTTCGGCCTCAACCATCATTGGTTGCCTCGCATGGCTGCAGCACGCCTAAGGCAGATTCCCTTGTCCTATGTGCCTGAGTCAATCACGTCTAGACTCTTCAATAATTAAAGACTTGCTATTCTTCAATAATCTTCACTATAGAATAATCTTCAAACCACATGCAGCCGCCATATTGAGACTTCTGCAAAAGAGCAATCTCTTCTTCGGGGCGTGCGGCATATGCCGTGGTCGTACGTAGGTACAAGGACAAGACATGCGCCACCTCCTAGGTTCAAGAAAAGGAAGTATTCACTGGTGAGTAAGACAAGGACGTTTTGTCCACCTGATCAGCCGCATTGACGGCATTTAGGTATTTCGCTGGCCGAAGCTCAAACACACATCAGCTTGGCGCTCCATGGACTCGGGTCCTGGGTTGCGATTTGCATGGGCTTACCACATGCATTCTACGAAGTATCGTCGGGGAATTCGGACGTAGTCAACAGGCTAGATTCTCTTACAAGCCACTAATAGCATCATTTCACCCAAGTGATATGTACATCATGTCCAACGCGCCAAAACTTCGAGCCGACTTGAAATAAACTAGAAGCACAGTAACGGTTACAGTGGTTCACCTCTCCGGTAACTTAGGTCAATTTGAACGTTCGGGGACATAGGCAGAGACTTCACAAGAGCCCTTGTGTTTCCGCAACTCTCCGAGCCATCACAAGCGACCATCCACCCGAAGCAGCAACCCGAACGCCAACGGCTTCATGTAGCTGCTGTGTCACCTCGAGGCTGGTCTCACTCCGCGACTTCCGAAACAATAAGATGACTTATGCCCGCCACTTACCAGCCACCAGGCCTCGCGGCATCCTTCCATGCAGCTTCCACGCACGCCGGCTTGGGGCATAGGCTATGGCGTGTACGATTCCCCGTGGCGGAGTTGGCGGTGCTGCACGTAGCCATATTATTATTTCCCTCGTCCATCGTATCTAGGCATGTCCATCCTCATAATCTGCCTACCTACCTAGGTACCTACCTACCTAGGGTATCCTCTCCTTTATTTAGAATTTCGTCGTCGTACGGGTGCACATGTAGTGCTGCGGTTTTGAAATGATACCATAGGGCCATTTCCTTAATAAGAAACATCCCACGTTGCTACATATATAACGACATATCCCATTTCCACATATAGTGTCCGGTTATTTTATTTTTTTGGGTGTAGTGCCGGGACTCAGACTCGAATCGCATCAACCCCCCATGGTTGGGGGCCATCTGTGCCGACTGTCTGTGCGACAGGTATCGGTATTTCTGGTAGGCGGATGCGCGCATATATCGATGAGGTACGTCAGCTCCGCCGTTTGACGTTTCAAGGCGACCTTGTGCGGCTGAATACTTGCTGTATGTATGTGTCCATTCTTCGGAAGTATGTGATTGGGCATCATGTCTGTGCCCTCAAGTATGGTGTCGTGGCGGTGTCCCGCTTAGTACTATCTTATGATTTGCATATGAGACGAGGATATGCCACACAGACCCGCCTTGGCTCTTTGCGTTTCGTGGTGTGCGTCTATAATCCTTCACTTTATAGGATGACTCAGGCGCGTTTGTGACTCAGTCCTTTCAATGGTGAACACTTGGGTTGGCTCTCAAACTAGCTATACCATCCGATATAGACGACCTATATTCACTAATACATATAGTAATTACTTGATATGATCGGATGTAAATGTCTGTAAATCATTGAATATTGACTGCGATATGCCTTAATTCCTGTAAGGTAACAAGGAGTTTGTTAGTAATACACGAGAAATAGACTACCTATCACTATCTCATCATGTAGAGTGAGATATAATGAGACGCTACGAGCGATTCTCTTCCGCGACCCGAATTCATACTTTCGTGATTCACTAGATCACCAAATCACCACAACCCAGCTGAAAGCACTTTGAAGAAGAACCAGCATTAAATCTCGGAGTCAAAATTCAAAATGAGTAGATTACTCCCCAGACAGCCTCCATCAACGACTCCTCTCAGAGATACCGTACGCCAGAGAAAAGCGCTTCGTGGAAGACACAGGCAACCGGCAACTGGCTCATCAGGGGACCAACCTATCAACTCACCTAACCACCACATTCCGCCTGACTAAACCAGAACCATGGCCCAAGAGACCACCGACAAGGCCCAGAAGAGCTCCAGCTCCAGCACCTCCCTCAACACGCGCACCGTGGCGGCCATGAACGAGCTCAGCCGGTGCTCGTACGAGAAAACCCCCTCGTTTACCTTCGACGAGGAGAAACCGGCTTCTGGCCCGTACTCGGCGGCCGGCTCCGGGGGCTTCACGTGGATGGGGCATGCTGGACTCAGCGGTGCGTCCGAAGAGTCTGAGACGAGCGGTGAAAAGTAGCGAGAGGTGCGTTACGGAGGAGGTCGTCGGGTGGAAATTACTCTCTCTCCTCGTCTGCAGGTGTGCAAACATCTCTGAATACGAGACTGCCGGTTGATGTTGGTGTTGGCTAATTTTAAATTCCAGACTCGGTATATGGGGCGGAGAGGGATAGGGGCTCTGAGGGCATGTCCTGCGAGCATGCGTAATCTGACGTACGATGAGAGTGGAACTGGTGGGTAGCTTACCTACTGCCTACCGACCTGGGTATGTGTAAGCCATCTACCGCTACCGAAGCTTGGGGTGATGATTTGGGTATTTTCATTGGAGCGGCAGGCGTTTGTTGGTGAGGTGCGTTGCCTACGGTTCTTGATTCGGGTCTCGGTGTCTTCTTCTGTTGGCAATACCCTCGGTATCGATATGGGCAGGTTGAATATACTCCATCGTGGTTTGCGGAATATACTGGGATTCTTAATGGGTGCTGAGAATTGATATATGGCGATGCAGCTGTGCTTAACTCCGTAGATCTACGAGATAGAGTAGATTCCTTACTCAGCTACCTAAAGGGATGACCTCTTGTTTTTTGACTGCGTCTGCTGTTCGGCATTTTCCCGGGAAGTTTGGGCGTGCAAGCTACTCCGGGATCTCCTGATTTGAGATTTCTTTGAATAACTCTTCATTTCGAGTTCTGATCTCCGGATCTTCCAAGGCGCCGTCTTCAATTTAAGTTTGCTGCCGGCTTCTGTCGTCTTTTTGTGGTAAGTCAAGAGTTTGCTTGGGTATATAAAAAGGGGAATGGGTCACTCCGCGGAGATGTCACGGCCGGAGTCGGGCCCACTTATTCGGTATTCGGGAGACGGAGTCAGGGAGCCCCCCGTGAGTTGGCCCACCGCGTTGGCTTGGTTCTTTTTGGGAATTTTCGTTACCCAATATGACGCCAGGTGGGAGGGCTAATTGGTCATGGCGCCTCTGATATCCCTGGCGAATCTTGAAACTCTTAGTCAGAAACGGTTAATATCCTCCTTTGTTATCCCTTTGGCGTGCCTGTGTTGGTCATTACACCATTCTCCAGTGGAATGAGACAGAAAATTACACATCAGAAACAAAAGATGGAACACGGGCGTTGGCGTGGAACATGATCCAAATTCTGTAGCAATAAATACGATCTACCTGCCGCCATGATGCCTCCACCTCGTCATGGCGGTTTGTCGTCGTTAACCTACTCCTTTTCGTGCACAATATCTTCGAATTCACGCTTGTTATAACGATACCAGTTCCCAATGATCGATTGAACTCGCTTGGGATGAATATGCCCTTCCATCCTTCGAAATGGCACTTCGAAATCGACAACTACCTTAACCCCTGGCTACCAGCTGCGCCATGGAAGCACCTCCCAAGTCCCATCGCCCGCTTCGTGGGATATAGACCGGAGCATCAACGCCCACTTGGAAATATCGCTATGGTATTCTGGGCCTTCATTGGCGTCTTTTGTTCTCTGACCATCATCGAAACTATAAGCCGAGCAATTCCCTCTTTTGAGGAGCACGGTGCCCCTATCATCATCGGCAGTTTCGTGAGTCCCTGGCACTTGTCTTAGACATGTCTGGTATAATATTGCAAGGGGCTAATAAGTTTCAGGGGGCCGCTGCCGTCCTCGAGTTCTACGCCATCGAATCACCCCTTGCTCAACCTCGTAACGCCGTCCTAGGCCATATTTTCTCGTCCATCATCGGCGTTGCCATTAGCAAGCTATTTGCCCTGGGCCCGATATCGAGGGAGATGACGTGGGTGGCTGGCTCGCTTAGTTGCGCGTGTGCTGTCTCGTTCATGGCCCTCACAGGTACCGTACACCCTCCTGCTGGTGCTACGGCCCTACTCGCGGTTGTCGACAAAGACGTAGCACGCATGGGGTGGTTCTTACTACCCGTCATTCTCCTAGGCTGCATCTTGATGCAGTGCGTGGCCCTGCTCCTGAATAATATCCAGCGGCGCTTCCCGGTCTACTGGTGGACACCGGGGGAGGTCGGTCGACGGAGGCAGCAGCGAGATGGGCAAAGTAGTATTGATAACGGTAGCCAGACCGAAGCCAAGTTTGAGATGACCACAACACATCACCTAGAAGAAGGGAAATTCGTCGCGGAAGAGGCGAAGGTGGTTATAAAACGAGGGCGTGTGATAGTCCCCGATGATATGTATCTCTCACCTGAAGAGAAAATGTTCCTAGAAGAACTAAGTGAAAGGCTATAAATTTGATATGCTATATATGAACCCGCCTCTCTTGTCGTCTTAACTTCGATTCTATGATTCGTTGCAATCAGTTGGTTGGCGTCTTTATTACCCATGTCAAAGGGCGAGTACCTGCCTAGTGGTATGTACTGTGCGGTGCTACCTCTAATTATATTTGTGTCTATCATACTTAAACCTAATATATTCTGCAACCGAACCTGACGGTACACATGACAGTACTCTCAATGTTCCTGTAGTCTCATCCATCTGAACCGGGGATAGGGGCGCGTTCTTTCAGGGGTATTATCCAGGAGCCTACATCCATCATTTCAAACATTATTGCCATAACTACCCCCAATCTGGGATCTATTGAGCCGTAGCAGCTACAACTTGAAGATACAGAGTATAAATGATTGAATTAAGTGCGTCCCTTTAATATCAAGTATGTCAGTATGGAGTTTAGTAACTCACATCTTCCTTGGAGAATATGAGCTGCTATGACCATGAGGCCTAGTAAAAGTACGCACTATATTATCTAAGACATAGCTGTGTTGCTTGCAGAGTACTCCCATAAAACACCTGCCAACAACTGTCTACTGTTTCTAAGGATTTACCTGCCACTGACTGGTTTAAGTTGTGGGAAGTCAATGAATATATGACCTTCAAGGTTTAATTAGAAGTTTTCGCCGACGTGTTAAAGATTAAGAAGGCTACCTACCTACCAGGTAGGTAGGTAGGTAGAATAATGGCAGTACAGAGTGTTGTATATGTGTCTTATTAGAGATAACTTTTATAATATAAAATCGATATTCTTCAGGGCGTATAGCATGCTAAGGTTACAGTTACAACAATTAGAAAACACATCGACCAATGCTATTGAGCGCTACCTCCTCCTCAGGTAATGTGACACGTTGATGATTTTTCCAACCTAAGCGCAGAGCTCTGCCTCCAGGTCAACAGGCTGTGGGCAGCCGTACACCTTCTTATGTGCCGGTGTGCTGTAGCAGTCCGCCTGGCCAGCAGCACAGTCGAAAAGTTCACAGCCATCGCCCGGAGTCAAGATGTTGTGCGAGTTGGCAAAGGGGTTTCCCCATTCTCTGTAGGAACGTTAGTAAACAAGAAACGGCCATGCGTGGAGCAGAAAAACTTACGTGCTGAACTCGTCTAGAAGAGAAGATTTTGTTAGCTTGGATGCCGCGGATTTGGATCAAGGCGGACAGGGAAGTGCACTTACAGTAGGCGTAGTCCGGGTTCGAGCTGAATGAGTAGCCGAAGAACAGCGGGCTGTTGAGGGTTTTGGTGGTCGCGATCTTTACGGTCTATCCATGAGGTTAGCTTGCTTTATTCTAGCGACATGAAGGTTGGACAAGAGACTAACTGAACCGGACGGGCGGAAGGCCTCGCTAAAGGTCTGACCGGGCGTCAGGGTGGTCAGCGCGCCGGCGGTGCTGCCGTCGTAGGGAAATGACTGGACGTAGACAGTAGACTGGCAGTTGTTTGTGACGATAGCTTGTTGGGCAGAGACGCCGGTGCCGACAAGGGCAGCGCCCATGATGGTAGCGAAGAACTTCATTATAGTGGGTTGGATGAGCGTGAAGACTTAGGTCGTGGGTATGGTCAGGAGCTAGGAAATTGGTATCAATATAGTTGCTGATGAAGGGTCAAGAATGAGCTGGAAAGCAGTGAACGCGGTCCTGGCTTATATGTATGTAAACGTGACACTTGAATAAATTACAAATTACGGCTTCGCACATGGTCATCACGGTCATCACAGTCATCACATTCCTGGGCAGGCTGCTCCACAGCAAATACGAACCCCAATTCTCGTATTACATTGACACGAGATCAGGGTCGTGATATCAAACAATGAGTTGTGCTAGGTGCATCTCGATTTTCAGAACAGCTGACAATAACTGCCCACTAATTTTACGAATGGTTTAATTATGTCTATTTCTATGCTGTAATTTTCAACGTGTACACATAGGTTAGGTACTCAGCGAGTATAGCACAACCGAAGGAACTATGGTTATATGAAGCGACCTATTTATAGTATTTACCGGTTTGAATGCCACCTCCGCGGTCCAATGATAAGTCTCTTACTGACAGGTTAGGGCAAGGGGTATTATAGTATGTTACGTAATTTCGAAATAACCTTGAATAGTATACTACTCAGTTAGTATTATGGAACCCTGGTACGTGTCGACTTCTAAGTGAAGATCATTTTACAAGCACGAAAATAGTGAATCTACCTATCGTCGTTGATATAAAAATGCCAAAGCTGTTTAAAAGTTCCGATGTAGAAAAGAATATAATTGAATCACCAGTCGAATTGATGGGCAGTCGTTGTCAGCTGTTCTGAAAATTATGATGTATGGAAGCCTGAAAAATCAAGGTGCACCTGGCACAACTCCTTACGAAGCTTCTTACGAGTCAGCCTTGGCAGTCTTACGGCCGAGAAGCTCATTCATCTTCTCTGGTACCTGGAGGTGAGAATATTTTTCTAACTGGTGGCGGGTTCTAGAGATAGCCGTTTTACCAGGTAGTTAAGGGGGCGTATTAACGATGGTAATTAAGTTGTCCGGAAGATCTTTGGAATTAGAATACGGGTTCGTTACACAATGGTTCTTAATTTCATAGGGTATCAGAGAGAGCACTCTAAAGTCTAGAACTTGGATGGCTGTACCTTCAATTGGTCGCACGGGGCTAAAATGGTGGACAGAGCTGTACGTGCTTACTGAGCTGACGTGTCTGGAGTGCAACGAATTGGTGAGCGTCTAGTTTTCCATTCGCAAGATTTCCTTTGGCGTCTATTTTCACTAGATCCTTCGCTGGAAAGAGACTCCTTGGCGCGATAAGATGTACCTCATAAATGCATGGAATTTGAGGCTGGAAGTCTTCAACGAGAAACATGGTCCGTAATATACGATCAAACCTAGGTACCTAGGTGAGTATGGATTAATGCATGCTTGTCATCAGGAGGCTCCTAGAAGGATTCAGTCTCGTATGCCTCTGAGGCTGAGACGAGTACGATGATCCTCCTACGGCTCCGGCAAGCGAAATGCGGAGAAGTGAAAACCTTTGACCGCAAGATGACATCGAGTGGAACGGGTCTTGTTACATTGAAGATTCTTGCGAGGAAACTATATGAAAATATGTAGGTACTTAACCAATTGGTTGATTTGAGCGTCGTGTCGGTTCTCTTTAGCCAAACCTGTCGCTGAAAGTGATGGTTTCTTCCCTAACAGTCTCGAATTTAGAAGGCTTCGCAACCTTCACTAAGCTGCATTGAACCATAAGCGGTATTTATGGAGGCATGGGAGGATCGATTGTATGAATTTAAAGATAATATCGTCGGCAGAGAAAAAAAAGAAAGGATTTAGTTCAATGTCAGCATGAAGAAAATGTATGGAACTTGGTATGAGGAGTTGTATTGTCAACTACCTGTAAGAATACCTACCTACCTGGTAGTCTAATGGGATAAGCGTCACTAGGTATCTAGGTACGGAGTTGGTGAAGAGCGAAATGGTGCTGAAGTTGTCGGCATGTCGAGAATACTATCACCAACACAGCCAAACCCTGTCTTGTGTGAAGACCCCTGAACAAAGGAGCAATGACTGGTCAGAACGAACGGGCCTGCTAACCTCCCGCTGGGTACCGTGTTAGTGCTTGCGCTTCAGTTTAATCTCTTTAAGTAACAGTTGGGTCCCACTCACCTGTCCCTGACGATCTGGGAAGAGCCGTTGGGCTTGTTCCATCTTACGCTTGCAGCCCACGCATGGAGTGCCGACGCTTTGTACTGGGCATTCAACCTGGTAGTAACAGAGGATGCCTCTCCCCGTTTGGCAGAACCACTTGACTTTCTTCATAATTCCCACATGACCACATGGCCGATGGACTTCCTTGTAGATGCCGCACATAACGGTTATGTGATTTGCTTTCCAGAACTGAGTGACCCAAGATACGAGTCGACGCAACTTGGCTTCGATTTTTCGAGGAAATTATCCTAGAACGATAGATACGTAAGAATACCGTAAAGGCGTGGTGCTAATCGAAACTATACTTCTATCTAATTGCAAGTCACGATGGAAGTCGAGAAAAATTTATAGTAATTCGATCGTGACCTCTTCTCGACGTTCAAAGGAGACAGTCATCATGGCTTCTATCAATACCTAATATGGCAATGCAATTGAGTAAACAATGGCATCTTGCCATTACAAGTGTTACAATGAAAGAGTGATGGCTACATTGTTCACGAATGTATAGTGTATTATTAACCTTCTAGTAATCCAGTAGGACAGTGTAGAAAAGATGAGACATTGGGATCTTTAATGTTTCGTTCCTAGAGACTCCTCCCGTATTAGCTCTACTAGCCCACGACTCGGCAGGTATTGTGAAGACAATCGTCTGTCTTGGTTCTGAACTGGCTGCTTACCCCTATACCCCCGAGCCAAAGTCTTAAAGTGCCCCATATAGTACCAATCCTAATCAACTAATCTCTGGCCTACCTGGTAGGTTTATTCTAAATAATCTCCTTTATTGAAATCTAAGTAATTAATGGACAGTCTAGAGCTTTGAAGTAAAGAGAGCGAGAAAACAATAACGATGTTCTCGGCGTAATGTCACATGGTAAACTTCCTAAATCGAGTCGTCCCCTCGTCCTGCTCCCAATCCCTCTCCAAGTTCTCTTGCTAGTCCTACCATAGCATAATAGGGGTACGTAGTAAATTTGTCACTTCTTAATATTTGTAGGTTTTCTAGTGTTGACCTTAAGGCGAGGGGTTATTCAAGTTGTGGACTGTGGCCCCCTGACACTATCCTGTAGGCCTATTGCATATATCCCTGTTAAATTCAGTTCATTGTGGTGATAGTTGGTCGAAATCCTCTAAGTTATTTCCCTCTCTATTGCTACCAGGTAAACTCTACCTGGTATTTCCATTTGGGCAAGGTCATGCTTCCAAATCCCTCCTAGGTCTCGTAGCGCCCCACTCCAGTCCGCAGAGTCAATTCTTGTTTTCCCCTTCCTGACACCAAGAGCTTCCCGGCTAGGAGGCGTTCGTCACTACTCGATGAAAGTTGAAGGTTTCTTGGTGAGAACTAGAAGGTACCTGGAAACAGGAGGTTGGCTAATGTATTCAGGCCACGAAACCACCAACTGTTGGCCCATTGCGCCGTCACGTCCTCATTCATCCATTCCTCGATGCCCCGTACGTTCCTTGTGTCGTACTGTACGTACTTCGTGGGTTCCATAGAGAGTACTGTTTTCGGGTCGATAATATAGATGGCAGTCGTTAGATACCAAAGTGGCCCGCTGCTTAGACCTAGCAATTGTATACTGAGCGGGCAGTACACTGGGTGATCCTGAAATCGTGCAGATGGGCGATATTTAGATGCGCCCTCATGATCGATGAGTATGGTGCCCATGAAGAGATTGATTCGTTCGTCTGTTGATGAAATATCGGCTGGCAAGAAGACATTTATGGTTGGCAAGTAGGCAGGGCACTCACAACCAGAGCTATGAACCATCTCTGGAGTAGCGAGCCCGACCCTACCATCGTCGATTGCCACGTGGACGCTCTGTAGACTGAATTCTGCGTAGATACGCCGAGACGGTCGGAAGACTTCGTAGGCTAGGCTCTCGATGTTGTCCTTGATTTCGTCGAAACGTTCTTCCCAGAATCTCTCTATCCTCGACTTAGTTAATCCGGGGCGACATGGCACATAATAGTCATGATCCCTCCATGTAACGGCCTGGGAGCGGCCAGAACGACCGTTACCGCTCATAGTGTCTAGTAGGTGTTTGGTACCGTAGGTCGCCCTTCAACAGTTTGACGATTGAAGTATGCAGAGTGAAGCTGAGCTGCAAGATATAGAGGAGATGCGAAATATGAGAGAAGCATTTTGATTTTATATTTGCGAATATTATAGCAGCACATTGCAATTTTTAAATTTAATTGTGACTTACTGTGTAGTATAATAATTCATTCGCTTGTCATGGTCTCCTGAGTCACTCTAAGAGCGATTCAATGATTCACTTCTATCTTTGACAAGAAACGCTCGGTTAACAGGCTCACTAATTAAATCAGTTCTAAAAATCATTCTGTCATAAAATCGGATGAGAAAGGCCCGAAATACACCATCCGCAAGCACACAGATCATCTCATGTAGCGAACCATGATTCCTTGACTGGGCTATGCCTTGTAAATGCTCGAGTCTCAAGCTGTGACTTTCTAATATTAAGGTTTGAGAGTAAATTCAGGGGTTACGATGATTCTGGTATTCTTTAGCTAGGTACCTATATCATGAACTTCCAGTCTAGCATTTGAGAGAATAGTAGCGAGCAATGGTACCTATGATATATGTGACGTGAAATTCATAGAGCTTCATGTTTTCTACATACGTGCGACTTGGGATGACCACCAATAAATATTATCGCCACGATACCCCTTTCATGCTGTCTAGGTAGAGGACTTATTGAGGCGCTTAACTTTACCTGAAGTCAAGCCCCTGAAGCCACAAAGCTTGAATATTGTAAGTCTCAACCATAATGCTAGGCCTACCTTAGGTAGGTAGGTAGGATGTGTGTGATTGTCTCTAGACGCAAACTTTAACTCAAGCCTTCCCAAACACTGATAAGGCGTCCTTTCTCACCTTCAAACTATTCCTCAGCTTCTTTCCTCGTTCCAGCCCTCACATAATAATAAGCCAATACGCAATGCCTGCACAATACATACAAAGACCTTCTTTGTCTCCTGTTCTAGCCCTTGTCCTGACAGGTCAGGTCTCCTAACAGATGGGGACCCTATTGAAATGAAGACCGAAGAAACGACCAAGTGGCTTGGGAACTCGCTAGAGAAGAAGAGTAATGAAGGCGGAAGGGTTCTGAGCCCCGAAACCGAGAAGCGAATCAGACAGCTGATGATAGCCTACGAGAAGAGCGACTTTGGCCACATAAAAGAGAAGAGAGCCGAGGTGGCTGACTCTACACTCGAAATGATGAAGGACGAGTTGGTGAAGCGCCTTACTGGTGATGAGAGATATGCCGACGCGAAGAAACGGTTGGATGCTCTAACACACGACATGTTCTTTCTGAAGTATGGGGATTATTTCGCCCAGACCTGCGGTTTTCTCCGGAGCAAACTTCTCCAAGAATCCAAGGCTGCGAGGAAACGTACCAAGAGAGATCAGAAGGACATCGAGGCGATGAATCTAGAGGGGATGAAGTGAACTCCGATCCAGAGCCGATTGATACCACCCTACCCCCGGGGCCCCCATTAGGATCGGAGGAGGAAATATCCAGTTTCAAAGCGAAACCATGGGCAGCGATCTTCTATGGCTTGTCCGAAGAAAAGAGAGCCTTTTTCAACTGGCACCTCGAGGGCGAAAGCAAGCCCCGCCCAGCGGCCCCGATGACGGATCTATTGAGAAACTTGACAAATGAAAACGGCCCTGTGAACTATAGACAGGGCTGGGACTCGATCATGTTCTACGCCAAACGCAGCAGCGTAGCTCACACACACATAGGAGCCATGATGACAGAACACTCGACGGCGACGGTGTCGTACCGCGTCCAAGAGGACCTCCGAGATCTAGCCCACGTTACTTCCGTTAACAAGGAAGTAATCGTGGCAACGGAACCGGCAATTTTTACAACTGCTGGGCTGTACTTCTACTAGTTCAAAGCTGACCGGAAATTGGGAAATATTTATTTGGCCGTACTATGGCCGGAGGATAAAATGGGCAGGTTTGTCCGTTCCCCAGAAGGGCCGACGGTAGGATATGTTGAGGCCAATGAGGATGCCGCCGAGGATGCCGCCGAGGATGTCGTTGAAGATGAAGCCGCAGAGGATGAAGCCGCAGAGGAAGGTGAAGACGAAGGTGAAGATGGATGATTAAGCCCCGATGGGATCACATAGATATGATTCATATTACCAGATCCCCAACTCAGTATTGGACCACCGGCCAGCCCCAAGCACCACCAGCACAATACTGGCCCAACCAAGCGGCCCAACCACAGCCCCCGTCCTGGCAGACTGCAGGTCAGCCGCAAACGGGATGGACAAACACCTCCAATCCAGGATTACAACCACGCTTCAGGGTGTCAGAGGGCTGACCTGTCAAGGGGTCTAGCCCATTAGGGGATTAGCTCTGAGATAGGAGACAAGACAGAAGATAAAGAGCCTCCTTTGTATGTATACCCGGGATCTTCCCCAGATAGGTTACAGTCACTCGCGGAACAACATAGTCGGTACCCGCCTATAATATGGTCAGCATCTTGACAAGGGTATATTTCTTATATGTTTCTTCTGACTTTCTTCTGACTTGCTTCTGACTTGGATATTTTTACTTCCGAGAAACTGGCGACACAGCCCTACCCAGCCTCTCATACCTCCCCAAACTCCTTGACCCCGACGACGACGACGACGACAGCGACGAAACCACCGAAAGGCTCCTATACGGCGGCGCCGGCATAGATACCGACGACACCTGCGAGCTGGCATCCATATTCGCGTCGGCACCCGCACGCGCAACCTCTCCCTCTCTCTCCTCTTCCCCATCCTGTTCCATCTCCAGCTTCAAATGCGCCTGCAAATGCTCATAATAAACCCTCTCCCTCTCCTCCCTCTCTCGTCTTCCAGCCGACCCGCGCCACTTCCCCCAAACCCAGAGCGGCACGAATAGTCCCGTAGCCACGACCAACGCGGCGCCCACGGCCCGCACGTAGCTTGGCTTCTTGTTGCCCGCGGTATCTTTGCGCTGCCGCCGCCGCTCGCGCACGCAGAACACGGGCAGTGAGATCAGGAAGGCGAGGACTATTAGTAATGCTACGACGGTGAGCAGGACGGCCCATGCGGGGATTGGTTGGGCGCTCGCGCTCGCGCTTGTACTTGTACTTGTACTTGTACTTGTACTTGTACTTGTGTTTGAAGTTGCCTGTGGGGTGCTGGCGGGCGTGATGGTGGTAGTAGAAAACAGCGTTGGGCTGTCCCCTGCGTCGGAGAACGTTGGATCTGCCGTGCTCGCCGTCGCTGTGATATTCGGTAATGGCCTAGTCGCAGTCGTCGCCGCCGCGGTCGCGGTCGCTGTCGCTGTAGACCCGCTGCTGCTGCCGCTGCCGCTGCCGCTACTGCTATCACCTCCTCCCGGATTCGCCATGCTACCTGGTAGCAGCGCTGTCGACGCCGTCGCCGTCGCTGTCGCTGTCGCTGTCGTTGTTGCTCTTGTTGTTGGCGTCGTCGTCACAAATACGCCGCCGCCACTGCTATCGACTCTCCCGCCATCCCAGTAAGAGGTCACCGAGTCCGAGTCGGAATCCTTTCTATGTCCGCTCTCCTTAGACGCCTTAGGTTCAGTAGCACCCGCGTAGTTGTCGTTGTCGTTGTTGTTGCCGCCGCCGTCGCCATCTTCGCCAAAGCGCGGTTGTGATGATTCTTCTCCTTTGCCATCTTTCCCCGAGTTATAATCCGCCGGTTTCATGTCCCAGATCGACTGCGTGTCTGACTTATGGACCTTGGGCATGTTTGCAGATGGGAGTGTGCGAAAAGGTGACTGCCCTATTCTGTTGATTGGATTCTGAGCTTATCCTCTTTCTTCTTTATTAATCGATGCCTAATTGACGATCGCGCTTGAACCTAGAGAGTCGATATGGATATAGTAGATACCTATGATATCAACTTCATCTACCGTTGTATGCTAGGTACATAGGTAGGTAGGCACTAGAGACTACGCAATAGAGTCGATCCATCGCGAACGAGAACAGCAAGAGAGAAGAATAAAAAGACAACAACGGACCCCAAGTCCATCATCACTTACCGTGAAACTACATAGCATAATCCGGGGAGTCTGCCTGTCTATTTCTAGAGTTTGCGGCGCAGGCTAGGCAGTCCCGTCCCGTCCCGTCCCCGTACCAGCAATACCCGGCGGCGTTGTTGTGCAGGGCTTAGGGGCGGCGAAGTCGACGATCCCACCCTGTTGTACATCTCGATTTGCATATATATTGGAGCCCACTATAGAATTAATTAGGGGCCGATGGCATTGTTACATAAAGTACGGCTTCTTCCTACACGGGTCGTTTCAGCTCGCAACGTGCATTTCTCATTTATGTAGAAGCAACGATGTTCATGGTCACGTAGATAGTGGCAGATGGTAGGGCTCGGGAATTTTATCCTTGTCGCATCGCATGATTTGCCGCACCCTGCCAAGACTACCGGAAAGGAGCCCTTGGGGGCGGCATATAGACCTCTTAGGTGTGTGTAACACGACACGTCTTTTATCACCAACAGAACGCGTGCGAAGTGGCTCAATGGGTGTTGATTGATTGGTTACCGAGTCCGGGGGTAGGCGACGAAGCGATGTCGCTTCAGCCCCCCCATCAGCTATCTACCTTATACGCTTGCTACTTTGCAAAGCCTTCTGCACGACCACACGATTAATCAATCCTCTACATGTGTTGAACACGCGATCTCGTAGTGTTAAATTAGACGAATTCGAGCTAACCTTGCCACAAGTAAATCTAATGGGAAGTCTAGTCCACCAGTCTGGCCAAGTTCAGACCGTCCCAGAGAGGACACATGAACGTCTCAAGACGGGGATTCTCAGCCGCGGTCTTGTTGTACACGCCAACTGCTTCAACGGCTTGTCTATCAAAGGAGCTCTCATAGTTGTCAGGCTTCCATGGGTTCTCCGAGCTAGAATCGGCAACCAGGCCACGGCGCAGCGCATTGTCCGCCGCGATGAGACCACCAGGCCGCAAGAGTCGGTTCTTGGCGCCTGGGACCGACTGCTCTAGAATCTTGTTCAGATAGTCGGGGTAACCGGGCTTGTTGGCGTCAATGAAAATGATGTCGTAAGGCTCGCTCGGGGCGAGCTTCGGGATACTGTTGGTTTTTAGCATGCTTGAACCTCTAATTTTACACGAGAGACAAAAGGGGAGAAGGAAGACAGAAAAATGGTAAGTAGGAGGTGAAAGTGGAATAGGGGTTAGTGGGATTGACTTACGTCTCAGCAGCATTGCCGACTTGAACTTCGATGTTCTTATAGTCGTTCTCCTTCCAAGCCTTCTCCGCCAACTTAGCGTACTCTTCGTCGTACTCAAGGCCCGTGACTTTGCCCTGAGGTCCGATGGCATGGCTCCAGACCATGGCCGAGAATCCAACGTAGACGCCAATTTCGAGGACTGAAGTGTGTCAGTAAACTATGCCGACCCTGAGGGGTTGCGCTCTCAACAGTGCTTCCTGATAGAGAAATGCTGAGGGATGCAGAGAAGAAATGAACGTACTTCGCTTGGCACCAGTGAGTCGAGCAAGGAAGATTAGAGCCTGGGACTCAAAGGTGGATATCATGTAGTTGGAGTCCTCACGCTCGTTGTAGATACGGGCATGGTAGTCCAGAAGAGGCTTAGGAATCTGGAGCGAGACGGATTCAGAGTACTTGGAGACGCTGTCGCCCAATGTCTCAGTGGCATAGAGGATCGTGGTTCCTGACTTCATGGTGCCTGTGCTTGCGAGTTGAGTTGGTATGTGTTTATTTGATAAGCAACAGAGCTAGGTAAATATGTGAGAGCCAGGTTACTGTTTAGCAGATGGGAATAGGTGTAGTGGGGTCTGAAGATGGTGAGCTAGGCAGCTTGTCGAGACAAAGAGATGATTGCTAAAGACGGGAGGAGACTTGCTTAAATAGTTTGTTTGCACTTTCTGAGACACGGCCGAGTCACCATGTCCTTGGATTTACCGATGAATTTAGGAGCAACTTGCGACAGTTGAGTTAGAAATGACGTTGAGAAATGTTGATGTGAGTCGACCGGAGCTAGCTACCCCTACCTCCTACCCAAGGTACATTACCTGTGCCTTCTAAAGATAGTCGACTAATACAATTCCTAATCACCCCCACCACCTTGTTGTATCACCTCTTTGCACGCTAGTATAGCTTTACCGGTACTTCATATACCTAAGCTTGCCATTGGTAGCCGAGGGTAGCTCTTTGCCTTACGTGGCTCGCGTGGGTATCCTATGTAATGGGAACCTACTAGGTAGGTACGAACATGTAGGTAGGTACTTAGCACCGATTCCGGAGCCGAATACTCCTCCGCATAGTACCGCATAGATCTCATCTACCGTTCCTCGATGAGACATACAAACCCGGATCAGATAAGATGGCGTGTCTTTTTTATCTATCTCCGACCTCCGACTACTACATGAACGCGTGTGTAGCCAACGTGTCTCGGCAGTCACACGTCATCTTCTCATATCTAAATCAGGCGATAAGATTCTGATTTGTAAATATGACTCGACTTCAATTGAACTTCAACATGTCTCGTCATCGATGACCCATATCTAAACCACCTCTCCTACTAACCAAACATCCGAAGTGACATTCAACAGCTCGTAAATCCGAGCAGCCCTAGCCGTAACTAATGTAATAGGGGTAGGTAGCGAATGACTTCTTCCACCCACATTAGCGCGGCAGTTCAGGTAACCCTACCCACTCACACCCGCTCCGACAGGAAACCCATCCGGCATCGAGCATCCAAAGCCAGCATCGCCCGTCCTCTGATGCTAGACCAGTAGAGCAACCGCCGCAGCCAGAGCAACCAGCAGCCCAGCCACGGCCGCAACCGGCTCTTCGACGACAGTCTTGCCGCCGGCGCCACCAGTAACCGAGTCTTCAGGCACGATGATGGGGACGCTCGAAGCAAGCTGCTCATCGTCGTCGGGGTTGTTCGAAACCTCGTCGGCCGGCGTGGGATGCAAAGCGTCGTGGGGGTGATTCGGGTCGGGCGTGCTTAGGAAGTCCGCGCGCCGAGCGCCATCCTCGGACTTGGGCGCGAGCCAAGACGGATGAGGTTGCTGCTGCTGCACGGGGCCCGGCGAGAGCTCGGAGTAGGGGATTGGGATGACCTGACGAGGAATGAGCGGTGAGGCAGCAGAGTAGTCCCATTCTGACGTGTCGACGGCAACGTTGCGGTTAGCTGCGGTAGGAGCGCTGGCTTCTACCATGCCATTGGCGATGACGGCGAGGATGATGGCGGTGGTACTTGCGGTCCTCATCTTGAATAATCTATTTACGTCTTGATATGACAGGCTTGATGACTAGCTACGGTGTAGGTAGAGAAGTGACTGTCGTCGATTATATAAGGTGGTCAACGCTATATATGGATATGAAAGGGAAACGAACTCGACCGCAAAGATCCATCTCACCTACTTGCCCAATTTATTCTCATGTCTACACTTCGAAGCAACATTTAGGAATGCAGTGTCATAGCGACGACAAGTCAGCTGCCTTGCCACTTTTGCTTTTATTTGAAGCTGATGTGGTTGCCATCTAGATGCACGGATAGGTGCTCAATATGCTCATGAGTAAGTAGCACGAGGCTTCTAGATAGCAAAGCGAATGTCAAGTAGTGCTATCTAAAGGTTGCTAAGATTTGGCAAAATACCATGTGCTTCCTCACGGGCGCGCACGTCCACTAATAGGGGTATTTCATATAGCAATATTGGGAACTAGATGAGGGACGAGGGGTCTCACGTAAGACCGAGATAGATTATGGTAGATATTTCATCTGTAATATGATAGCTCCTGTATGTCTAACGCTGTAGCTACATCACTAACGAGAGCAAATGTCATCATGGGAAGGGACTGCTTCGGAACTAGTAGCCGTCCCCACGAAACTCAGCTAGGTAAGACATATCGGAACGACAGAGCGGCATAGATGAGTTTTGAAATATGACACTTTTCCTGACTGACTTGTTTCCTATAGGCGAGCGCTTGACTTGGTCATCACTTCCTGCCGCATGCTTTTATGTACCGCCCTTCGATGAATTTCGCAGCCTCCCAGTGAAACCCGCGGACCCCTTTTCGAACGCCAGTGCGAAGGTGCCAGATGCTATCGTCTCTCAGTCCTCCGGCACGCCAGAAAACAAACCTACTCTCATGCGATGACTCTGCGTATTTGTTAGCTAGCATGTTCAACAGTCGTATAGGATATTTCATATGTAACGTACGAAGGGTAATTTTGGTATGACCACCGCTAGCACCGCTAGAAAGTTGATTGTGAAATATGTGAGGTCGTAATGGGTATAGTGCGTGCTCAGGAGAAAGAGCACGATGGGAACGCTGAGCAGAAATTTCTTGGCCGGTGTATACTGCGCGCCGTCGTCGATTTGTTCCCACATGTTCAAATTATCATAGGCACCGCTGTTGAAGTCGAATGGTACGCCACGAACGTAGTGAAACATGATATAGGAGCCGAACATGTAGGATATGTTAGTCAACGTCCAGGATGTCTCCTGGGAGACACCGGGGATCACGTCCCAAAGAATCTTGAGTGCAAGGATCAGAACAATGTGGATGGTCCACGCTCCTGTTTTTTTTTTTTTGGCCTATTAGTCTGGGGGTTCTATTTGAGGGGGAATCAAAATTCAGGGGAGAGGCAGCATAGCTCAGGAAATATGCCCCTATAACAATATCTTGATATCTCGGCGTACCTTTAGCGTTGACCCAGTTCGCATTGAGATTCGGAAGAGCCGACTGGTCACTCAGCTGCTCTATCGGTTCCTGTGGTTCCTGATATATCTGAAGGATGCTGCTTGACCTCCGTCTCCTGGTGGACTTGGATTCACCCATATTGAGATAGGTACTACCCCGTCTTGGAGGGTTGGTACCGACGTCGTAGGAGACGGTGCGGGGAATGAGGATTGGGGAAGACACTTTGGCGGTATTGGACGGGGACGATGACTTCGAGGTTGTGTTTTCGGATGTGGCCGTCATCCACACGAGATCGAATTGGGCTTTGTTCGCTCGGAGGACCGACTGGTGTCACGATAGCCGGAGAAGCTGAAAGGAAACTAGGTGACTATCGGTTGATAGACGGGAAGTCGAACAGTGGAAGTAGTCTACGGGGTATCGCCAGAAATAATACGCAGCATATGCCGAGGAGCAAGGAGAGCTAGAGATGCTGCGTAAGGAGGGACAAAGTAGTAAAGGACATATGGTACGGAGGATCTGGATGGATGCGCGATAGAGTGACGAAGACTTTAGTACTGCAGGTTTTGGCTCGAAGAGACCGGGAAATAATTGGTTAACTCAGAATACAATTAATTGAAGTGTATTACGAATAAAGCGGAATGTGACGAAGTGCAGAAGAGAAGGTCATCCAATACGTGGGTAGGATAGGACAGGTAGAGGTTAGTATGGAAGAGTGATGGAAGGTGATGATGGAAGTATTGAATTCCATTGAAGGTTGTAGCTGGAGTAGCGACAGGACAGGTTTACGGATGTACCAGGGGCCCCCGATTTAGAGAGTCTGGACAGGGGTCAACCGCCAATGTGTGTAATGTGTGTAATGTGTGCAATTTCTGGCGTGGGGACTGCGTGGCTATGCGTGGCTGCAGATGGAGATTTCGGGGTCAAAATGGGTCTTTGCTTATTTGTGTTGAGCTTTTTCTACAGGGTTGTCGTGCTAGCGTACGTAGCATTGTCTCACGAGGTCACGTGTTGAGGTCTAGTCTTTCTTTCTTCCTTCCATCCCAAGCAGTCGGGCCGGACTTTGATCAAATCTCCTTTTTCTTTAGATGAATAATTACTGTATCAAGCTTTAGTAGCACATTACAATAGAGGTTTTCTGCTTTCAGGAGAATTTTTATTATTATTTTCATCTTCACTCAATTATACTGGTACATACATTTATAAGAGTAATTTTAGTGAAAAGCGAAAGATTCCCTAGGTACATATGGTTGTGATCTTGTGAAAAGTACAAGTTCGTAATGGCCCCTTATTGTTAACGAGGCGTCTTGGTGGGTTACCTAGGTAAAATCGCTATATCTGAATAACGCTTAAACAGATAGTCGCCACAATTTGCCGCCATTCTTCCCGAGACCTGCATGTACCAAAGTATGCGACCATACCTATTCCGTACAGTTCGAATAATTGCGAAAACCTTTGAAGAGCCGCAATATCCCAATCATCAAATATTGATGGACCATCTGACCTAAACCATCATAGCAGGCGCGTTCTCGAATCGCATCACATCGCATCGCATCCGATAAGATCTGTCTTATCGCTAAATGAGGCCCGAGCGCTTATAAAGTTTGTTTACCATACCTTACACTTCTACGCTTTCACAACTCTGAACGACAGTCAAAACTTTAGTCCTGCATTCTTCATTCTTCATTCATCATTCTCCAAGCTGCATCGTACATACACCTCCACACACCTATCGCATACCGGCCTTCAAATAACGTTCAGTAATACCACAGCCAATCTTCTAAGCTGAGGTGTATCACTGAAGTGTGATGGATCTGGTTCCGGCTCTCGAGGAGTCTGCTCCTAACGCCGGCCAAGTCAGATCCGACACTCCCACTAGCCTGCCCGGCTCTAAGCGGCCACGCGATTATGGAGAGCAATTGAAGGGCCTATCTTCATCCGACGACGAGGGCGTGCAGCACACTACGGCGTTGCCTGCATCCAAGAAACAGAAGACAACCCATCCGGACAATGGAAGCGACTCAGGCCTCGATGACGGCGAAATAGTAGAGTCGACTCCTGGTCCCGGTCCTGCTCTTCCCGGGTCAGCGCATGATCAATCAACATCTCAGGCTGCAGAAAATGCAGAGGCTGTAGCAGGACCTTCCAAACCACCAGCACCCGGCGTTATCACGCACGAACCCTCCGAGGACGGAGAGATTAATAGTCCCATGGCTGATCCCGAAGAGGCCAACGTGCCAGATGCGCCCTTTTTCATTGACAAGTCCGGGAGTAGACCGGTGCAGCATTCAGGCTGGAACCAGGGCCTCACTCTAGGCGCCAGGACATCATTTGGAAAACCAGCTACGCAGCTATTTCCTGCAGGCACACCCGCCGACCCGGAGCCTAAGGATGGAGATGAAAACGAGAAGTCGGGAAATTCTAAGGGGCAGTCCGATACTCTGTTTGCTGCGGGTAAAACCATATGGGTATTTCCTCAGATGAAGATTCGAATAACTGAGGGTGGCCTAACCCCCGAATTCTGGATCGAGACACTCAAAAACTGGATAATCGCATTGTTGCAAGCGAATCCCACCGAATCACGTCGTTTATCCACTAAGGTTGTCCGGGCAGGATTCGGTGTCCATCTCACCAGTAAAAAGCTAAAGCTTTTACAGGGTACTAAGAAGGAGGTGAATGCTGCCAAATCAGCTGCCCAGGAAGCTATGGCCAACGCCGATATAGAGGCTCTAGTATCGGAAGGACGCAAACGATTCCAGGCGAAAAAACCCCAGGCAGAAAACGTCGGGGCAACGGAAGAGAATGCTGCCGTAACTATCGAGTCCAGTCACGAAGGCAGTGCTAAAGAAGACGCCGCTTTGCCAGTCCCGGCTAGAGATGTATCAGATGAAGAGATGGATAGCGACGTCGAACTATATTTACTGCAGAAATACTTCCCAGGCCCGAAAGACCCGTCCCGGTTTTGTATATCCTGCTCCGGAACTGGACATCGTATTCGCGAATGCCCACAACGCACTTGTAAA
The DNA here is from genome assembly GCA_022578875.1 of Hypoxylon crocopeplum. Lineage (NCBI taxonomy): Eukaryota > Fungi > Ascomycota > Sordariomycetes > Xylariales > Hypoxylaceae > Hypoxylon > Hypoxylon crocopeplum. The sequence goes on along the minus strand of MU399598.1, from coordinate 13,391 downwards.
TTTTGTGGAAGCCGGCAACACAGCATGTACGGCTGTCCAACAGTGCAGAGGTGTTCGAAATGCCACCAATTAGGGCATAGCGGTCTAACCTGCAATGAGGTGCCTGTACCTTTGTCGGAAGTGCAAATACGCTGTGCATTCTGTAGCGCAGAGCACACAGAAGATCAATGCTCCCAAATATGGCGAACCTTCACACTAACCGAGGAAGTCCATAAAAAGGTCCGGGACATTCCAGCCTTCTGCTACACCTGTGGTGCTAAGGGTCATTACGGGCCTGAATGTGAATTGCCAGATAGAGGAGGTAAGGTGACGGGGTTCACAACTTGGTCACAGGCGAATCGTCTTCGCTATATAGACCCGAATAGCCAGGAAATCGCCCTTGCCTTGGTCAATGTAAAGCCAGCTCAGCCAGAACGTGGAAATTTCCACATTCGCGGAATGGCGAAAAGGCAGGTCCACACTCACTTCGTCTCTAGCGACGAGTCGGAAGACGAATTCATTCATGAGCGGGTCAAGAAGCAAGAGCCTCGGGGTGAGATCAGGATCGCAAGCAACATCAGCTCCATCGGGCAAGGCGGCAGCCGTGGGCGGCCTCGTCGCAATAACGACCAGAGCCGAAGACGTCAAAATCAGAGAGATTTCTCTCCGCCGCCGGCTCCACCTCCAGGCCTTCAAGGCGGCGGATGGCAACCGCCCCTCCCACCCGGCCCCCCACCACCTCTCACGAGGAGCGGGTTTCGCGGTTCACTGCCGTCTGCGCCGCCTGCATCCCTACCCCCGCGCCCCCAGAGCTTCAACCAGGGAGCTAACAGAGGTGGCACAAACAACCGAGGTAGCAGGGGTGGCCGAGGTGGAGGTCGCGGGAGAGGCCGCGGAAGGGGGAAATAGTTACTTCTGACGACTTGACCGTGATGTAACACTCCTTGCTTTAGCTTGAGGTGTAACGCGGGCAACTCGAATAGGCTAATAGAGCCTCACTGCTAGTTAGTGATATAGCTACGCAGAATCCAAGATGTAAACTGAATTAGACTCTGATATGAGTTTTTGCGTCCTCGCTGTGAATGAAGAACCACACATGTATAAGTATTAGACCTCGATGTCTACGATCTTCCTCGTTGCTGTCCGTAGTCGCCGAAAACTCAGCCTTGTATCGTGCTGTTCATTCCTAAGTCGACTACCCCTTAATCTCTATGATGCCATAATCTACCAACCCGAGTGTATCCCTGCGCAATACGAACCGAACGATCTTTGCTTTCGAACTGTGTGCTCTCCTCACGATGGTGTTTATCAATCTTGATTCACCCTAATTTCCTTTCTTTTAATTCTCACCAATTCCAGGCGTACTAATCAAAAGCGATAACAACTCATTCAAATAATGGCCTTTGAGTCCAACCTATTTTCCACCTCCACCGTCTTAGCCGTAATCAACCTTACCCACCTCGACTAAGGCGCACAGTTCACTTGTCAGCAGCCCCCATTCTCTAATTCTAAAGACGACACCATAACCGCCCACCTCGAAACCGAACAGAGTTCGCCCAGCTCACTACAAAGACTTTCTAAAACCCTCTAACGCTCCATGCCTGCCGGCTCACGTAAAGGTACATGAACGAACAGAGCCCTAGGGTCCTTTCACAAATGCTCACTGGCCGTGCTGGTATGGCCTAGACGTTGCCATCCCTCTACGGAGTGGGTTTGCAAAGTATCACTAGAGTGGCATGCTTACGAACATTCTCACTTAGCATGGTTAGACCCTTAGGTTCGTTTCTTCAGATGGCTCACTCTTTTTCCTTTCTTTTTGAGATTATCAAACTTTCCTCTTTTTGTTGCCGTTAATTCGGAGCATCTCGCCTCGTCTTGATTCACTCCAGTTTAGGTCTCTAGTAGCCACAACAATTTCCCTTTCACAAGGTAGGCGTAATTTGAGAATGTCATGCTACGTACCTACCTCACTGTATTTTCTTCCCAGACTTCTCTCATGTTAGAAGGAACCTGTGACTCTTTCATGGGAACTACCACTACGGGATGTAAATGGACGTATTGAGATGACACTTAGTATGCATGGTGTTGTTGCCCACCCTTCTTAAAGTGTATGGTTGGCATCGGGTTTTGGAAGTACAACAGAATATTCGGTCGTTTGACCTAGCCTTGGCATTAAGTATCGTGTCCAAATACGTTCCTATGCGGCGATAGATGGGAAACTCTTAAAGAAAGCCATAACTTCTCAACCGATTTTCGAAGACGACAAGTACAAGTCTGTCCTCGCACCCAGGGCATGAAACTCATGAGTACCGCAATCCATGGCGAATCGAGATCTGAGAGGTGGTGCATCCGGAAGAATAAAACCACATAAACTGGATCGATCATATGACAATATCTTCAATGACCGTGGTTCTTATTACGCATGCCGCCTCTCGAACCAACCTAACATTTATTTCCTCACTGCCACCTAGAACAAGTCCCTTGCATATATTGCGCCTGGAAAGCAGAAGTCCTAAACCGACCAAGACCGCTCATTACATAAAATTACGACGTTCATCATGCAACGTACCCAAGAAAGATCACATGAAGATTCCCGTCCAGAGTTGCGTCTAGCAAAAGAACCAGTCACCCGTTTGTAGTAAAGAGTCCGGTACGATCGACAACCCGTACCTACGAAGACGTGGTATGTCTCAGGCCCGGACGAACCAACAAACTTCCCACAAACTTGAGTCACATTATGCCGGCTCATGGCTCAGACCAGAGCGGGTGGGCGGGACCACATCTCAGAGGCCAGTCAACTCAGGCAGATGGAGCCTGCGATTAGACCATTGCAGGAGAATGCCACGGTAGAATTCGGCGAAATATGCGAATCTCACTCATTACCTACGTACTGTCGTCTAGAGAAAACTGACGGAAGCGAAGTTTGAAGGTTAGGACTCACGTTGCGTTACACAGTGATATGAAACCGTGGTAGCGAGGCATACAGATATTTGGATTGTCTCCATATTCCCCGCTGGTCCCGGGTCGCAGGTGCGTACAGTATCAGGCTGGGGCTCTGGGGTAACGGTACTTTGAGGGCAATTCTTCCCACCTAGCGCTCGGGGCGGGTAGGAGAAAGCTCGTTAGGGGAACGAAGCGAGTGGGTTGGGATACGGGTCGCCACAATTAACGGGAACGGCTCGACTATCGTGGAAATGGTGGACTTTGTTTGATGTCTGTGGATTAGCCGGAGAGAAGGCGTGGCTCGAGATCTGCCACTGCTACATGATTTATATGAGATAGCTAGGTACCAAGGTATATTACATGGATAACTAACATGAACCGTGTGTATGCCCTTCTCATTCTCTTTAGAAGGTGGGTTTGTGTTCTCTGAGTTATCGGACTTAGAGGTGAGGTTACCAAGTTTCTCGAATAGGAGACAACGTCGTAGGTTGCCATAGGATGCGAAAGCGAATGAAGATGAAAAGATAGATTGTGTAGACTTCCTCGACTCTGCCTCACATCTCTTCGGAGATATCATACAGGGATTCAAAGTCCCGTCCCTCTGCTGCAACAGGAAAAAGCGAACATGTCACTTGATCCACACCGCAGAAGGCTGAGACGGAGTGATTCGCTATTAATGATCTGCGACCAGCACGTCCCAATAGGCCGGGTTGTGCTGCAAAGGACCAGTGCAGCCAACTAATAGCCAAATTGACGTCTCGGATTCGAGCCTGATGTGATTACATAAGGTCTTTCTAACGTCTGTTTTTGCTGTGCCTCGTGTGTCCCTTAGGCTTCACCGAGACTCCAAATCAGATTGCAACCCTTGGGTTTTTGCCGTGAATATTGCGACTAGGAGGTTGTTAGAGGCTGAATCGTGCGGATATCAAGTTCACTGCGTGCTGCAAGCAAAAGTCCATAGCATAATAGACCAGAGACAACTAGCATAGACAACGTGATCATCTGTCAAAGGCAACAGTAGTAAAAGCAGGAAGGTGTTACGGATGTAGCTCTGCACGACGACGACTAGGCAGTAAGGGATTGGTATGACAAATGCTGTGCCGGATCGTGAGACGGGACAAGATAAGGAAGCTTCACGAATAGCAGAAGAGACTCCCGGGATTCCGGCGTCCTCTTGTCCCCGAGAACAAAAAAAAGTATCAGGGTAGATCAGATGGGCAATTTCCATGCCAAGATATACACTTTGTTAGAAACAGAACTGATTGACATACCATCTTCTGGTTTTACGTGCCACGGGGCCGTAACACACCATTATGACAATTCTTAATATATATCAGTACCTAGGGCCGAATGGAGACGTAGTACTGTGCTTAGGTACTCCCGACTTAAAGGGAAACAAACCCCGAGATGCCGTAGAATCACAGTTCGCAACGACTCGGATCAACCTTGCTAGAGGGTCTGAGTAGCCTAATGTTACTTCGAAACACCATGCTCGAGTCTGTTAGCCTTACCGACTAGACCGCCATTACTTGCTCTGACATGTACTATCGATAATACATTTGTGCAACATGCGGCCACGAATTCCCAGGGGTTTGGAAAGGATTCGTGATCCTGCGCCGCGCCGCGCCGTTATGCGCCGCCTCATAATAAGTTCATGACGGGAAGTAGGGGACCTATGTTATTTAATGCGTATCTCAAGCAATGCCAAGCAAGCGGCGAAGAAATCGCGGTCTCGAGATGGGAAGGGAATCAACTCGGGAAGTATTCCGTGACGTTAATAAAAGTTCCTAGCTTCTTACATGGCCCAGATTGTCTGGATAGGGTTAGGTGAGCATTGACGTATGAGGAAGAAGGGGACTTTTTTGGTGGTTCTTTCGTTTGTTGCAAATGAGAAGTTGATGGCCTCATCGCCGTTGATTCGTCCAATTCGCATATCATCCAACCAGGCTGGACGAATAAAAAAGAAGACAGGAATAAAAGGCCCGTACCGGCTTACCTGATGTGGGGGATTTTATTAGTTAGAACCAGGAAGCCCTGGTAGTTTTGCGTAGTCTTAGACCCAGACCCCCGGCGGCCGCAAGTAGATCTGCTGGGGCACGTTGCAGCAGCATGTCTTCATCGCAACGTAGGAAAGTCCCAATGGCGGCAGACGTTGCGGGCATCTGGGGCACTGAGCCAGCGACGCAGGCAATGCAGTAGGGCAATGCGTGCAGCGAGCCGGCGTACGTGACAGAAGAGGAGGACCAATGACACCCGATGGGACCAATCGTGGAAGGAATCCGCGCACTGCTAAAGCCGAACGTCCAGAAATTAGTCCCTTGCATCTGTAGCGGCCCCACAATCCGCTGTCTATTACCCTCTTCGTTCTAGTTCGCGACCTCGTCCCGTGCGGATTTCATAAAATAAATATTCGACGAAGACCCACGTTCCATTCCCCGGCCGGTTCTTCGGTCCCTTGGGGTCTTCGATCGCAAACGCCAACAACATATATATATCGAGACATACGGACCTCGACCTGCGACGTTGTGAAGAATATGTGTTACTCTGCGGATACGGCGTCGTCGGTTTTGAGTCCTCCGACTACACATTATTCAATATGAGCACCAACGGTGGCGGCATCCGGAACTCGATGCTGAAGCATTGGAGGAATAGTAGCATCGCTATCGGCCGGAGCGGGAGTAAGAGGGAAAAGAGCGAGAACAAGGCTGCGAAGAGGTTGTCATTCCATGCCTTCACTGCCAGTAGCCCCACGACCAAGTCGCCTGTGGAAACGACAGCTATCAAATCGCATCCGGAACAGATGGACGATGGAGAGCCGGCAAACGAGGTCGCGCCCTCGTCTAATGGCACTAGTCTCCATGTGACAGTGCATGTGGCTCCCGAGAACGTGGAAAAGTTCCTAGCTGCATTCAAGGCCATCTTCGACGTCGTAGCGGCCGAACCCGAGTGTCTATTTTTCGAAGTTTACAGATCCGTGGAGGAGCCGGGCAAGATTAGTTGGGTTGAGAACTGGTACTGCATCACTTACCGTCACATTTTCCTAGCGCACGAACTAACCTAACAATAGGTCAAAGGATAAACAATGGCTTATCGAGGTTAGCATACGCCCTGCTCTTTATTCCATTTGTTTAAGAAACGTCGGGTCGGCATTGAGACTAACTTGAATGAAAGAGCCAACTTACTAAGCCATACTACAAGGAGTACTTCGAGCTCACCGAACCGATGTTTCTCAAACCAAGAGAAGCCCATGTCTTGGAGCCAGTTGGACCTGGTTTCACAGTGTTCAAGGGGAAAGCTGTGTAGGCTGTGAGCTGAGGTCGCAGTTGTTGATCGACGGCGCCGATAACTCTTGTCGATAATATTGTACCGTAATACGATTAATACGTCTGAACGATGGGTCTTGTGTATCACTCCGGGTCGAGAGGGCGTCAGGGAACTATGATGATAGGTGCAGGGCCAAAATTCCGCCAATTTGTATATAGCGACGTAGCGAGCGTACGGCCAAGCTACTTCCTAATGTTCTACACAAGAGGATGTGAAAAGACTCGAAGAAACGTGTGTAAGCAACGCCCACGAGACGAGTTCCCAAACGATAGCGCAGAAGCATTGTCGCTGGTCCCGTCTCGGCTGCAACACGCCGTCCCAAGCGATGGCGTAAGAGCACTGTCGCCGGCGAGTCTTCAGTCGAGAACCTCGAATGACAGCGTATCCAAAACACAGATGGGGTATCATATTGCAAAGTGCCAAAAACCAAAACCTCCAGGGAAAGCATGAAAACCAAAAACCTCCGTGTGCGCCACTTTCCCACAAGACAGGCAAAAGGCGATAGCGCTTCAGCATTGTCGCCCCGCCTGTCTTTCATCCAGATACGCCAATCCCAGCGATGGCGCAACGGCACTTTCGCTGTCGAAGCTAGAAGATCCTCGTGTGATGTGCGCATCGAACCTCTAATGGGCGTGATTCGTACTAAGAATTCGTAAAAAGGTTGGATAAGTCGAAGTGAATTGCGGGAAATGGCAGGTTGAGCTGCGCGGGTTTCTGGTGATGGATAACATCCACTCCATGGTCGCTGTTTGATTGTTGAAGATCATGATGGAGTGCAACCATGGTCGTCCCCAAGGGCCTACATAGGAGGCTGCTACGTCCTCCTGCTCCACCACATGCGACCGAAACCGCGCTGCTGAAGCTCACGGCGGGCTGCACCATCTTGAAATCCGTCCGACCCATCAATTGTGGAACTTCCGCTGCTGCCAATTTTGTGACTGGGTTTATTGCCGATGATCTTCAGTGCGGCGAACATGACGATACTGCTTAAAATGCTTACGCAGAGAATGCCAATCATAGTCAAGTTGCTTCTGCGATATTGATAGGGCCCGGGAGCAGCATCTGCAGGCCAACCTGTGTACAGCGCATATGTCGTCGTAATGCTACCGAGGTTCCCTAGGCCTGAAACTAAAGCCGACGCAGCAGCAACACCCACTTCGCCGTGACGTTGTTGGAATATCTCATTGGTCCAGGTCATACAGATAGGGACTGTTGGACCAAGACCGAAACCCACCATCAACAGCCCCCCGTATCTCGCCCAGGGGTTCCAGGTAGGAGCAAATGTAACGGTGAGAAGTCCAGCAATCTGAATACACACGGCACATGAGAAGAACAGAGGACGGAGGCGGTGAAAACGATCCGAGATCGGGGTGACGAGCAGAATCGCGATGAGATCCATCTAAGCGGGTTAGAAATAGGGCAGATATCTAGACAAGAATGACTCACAATCCAGATAGGGGCAAATAGGAGACTTAGCTGCACCCCTGTAAATGATGGATTAATTCCACGAATGATTACAGTGCCGTAGAGTTGCGTTCCGATGCCGACCCCAACCACGCCGAAGTACATGAGAGTCAACGGCCACAGCCTCCAGTCGATGAGGACATACCCTAAGTCTTCAATGGCCCATGGTCTTGGGTGGTAGACTCGTTTGAGATCTTCGTAATGAATTAAAGCATCTTCGCCGGTCAGGGCCTCCGGGGTCGGGGGGAGCCATTTCATGAAACCAGAGCGAGCCCTTTGCTCTCCCGGTGGTAGCGGACGCTCTGGCAACCACCACAACAGAGTCCAACCGAGAAGAACGGCGAGGAGTCCATATATGAGAAACATCCACTGATAACCAACCAGTCCGCCAGCACCGTCCATGAGCTGGAACCCAGCAGATACGAGACCAACCACGGCGGCCGAGACCTGGGCGGCTGTGAAGTACTGGCCAATTCGCTTGCCCGTCCGAGAAGGTGGGTAGAACAGAGTCAAATAATAGGACATGCCAGGCCACATACCAGCAATGACGAAACCAAGCAGGAAGCGCAACAGTCTTAACCCAGTTATCAGTATTTTCCGTCAGAATCTGAGTATTGAGGACACTCACTTCAAGCTCCAGGCAGCCTGGACGGCGGTGAAACAGGCTCCTATTACACCCACGGCAAAGACGATTCTAGCCATCCAGACTCGAGGGCTGAGCTTGCTCATCACGAGGTTAGAAGGGCAATCGAAGATAACATAGGATACGTAGAAGAGGGCCAGCGCAGTAGAGATGTCATTGGAGGAGAGGTCAAGCATGGTGATCAGATCATGTCCGACATCCGCATTCATTGTCTGCGCCAAACCGATGTTAGAGCGGATGGCGGAGCAGAGGAAGTACAGGATCCAGAAAGCTGTTGGTTCTTAGCACAGGCACAGTTGCCAAGCATCAGGTTGGTCTTACCTGGAATGATGCGTCGGTCAAGCTTCCTGTAGACCGCCTCGACTCTCTCAATGTCATACTCTGTATGGACAGGCTGACGGCCTCCTTCTTCCCGGGCCGTTGCTTCATGGTCCGCGTTGGTCTCAACGGGGTTCTTATCCCCCACCGCGGCTGGATCGTGAGCCATACTTCGACTGTGAAGCAATGGAGGTGCGTGCTACCAGTCTTTTCAAGCTACGAACTCGAAGCAGCCGAACAGTATCCGCCTGGTGTGTCTCAGAGCTATCGAAGCTGTCACGGTTGCCGTCGGTGCGAATCGTGCCTAATCTGGGATGTCAGAATACTAGATAGGGATATTTTGAGAGAGAAATGAGAGTGAAAAGGATTTGGTGAATTTGCGAGAGACGTGAATTAAGTACAGCCAATGAGATAGCCGCTAGGGATAGAAATAATGGGGCTTCAATTCCCCTACCCATTACCGAACCCTACCTAACTACAAATGGATAGTCTAAACTCTATTACGTCGACATTTACCGCAATTTACTGCGAGAGTTTGAACCAAACCACATTATTCAGGTACGATTGACATATATGGTCTGCGTGCTTTACATATCCATCGTCGAATATCTTGAATACCCCTTGTATATCTCCTACACAAGATTCTGTTCAACAGGGGGCGGGGCCTGTCACTGTTGGCGGGCGAGCTAACGCGACCGGCCATAGCCACGCTTTTCTTAGCCTCCTATTAGTTCGCGGCCTAAACAATATGTCATCTTAGGATGGCTAAAACCGTGATGAGGCTCATGAGAAAGCAGTCAAATGAAGGCATGAAGCCTTGATGAAAAGGGGGCTTTGGTACGACATGGGCGATGTTGAAGAAAGAGGCGCAATTACATTATCGAGTTATAAGTTGCTCCGATTTCCTCTAAGGGCTCCTAACTACGTCGACAAGCAACCCCGACATCCTTTAACCGCATCGATTACCTTATACGAGGACGATAGGCTACACCCGCCTTGTACTCTCGAGGCTCTCGTCCTCTTCGGGACTAGGATCGACCTGTCAGACGCGAAATAGCCCCACCATTGTTGCCACGAACTCGATCTGTGAGAACTTCTTGCCAGAACATAAACGCCCGCCTTCAGACCATGGTGTGAAAGGACCGCTCTAGAGTATCACCAAGTCTTCGTAGTCAAACAGTTGAGTCCTTGGTGTTGATTCATCCAGACGGTCACCAACGTAGGGGATCAGGCCCCTAGTAACTTGGATGCGTATGGGCGGTAGCATGGCTCGGAATTATCATGGTATCCCTCCGAATATTGGTAGTCTTGCTACCGATCTTAAGAATTTGAATATTGTCTTCTGTCCATTTGACCGCAGATATAGGCGTATACAAAGGCACGCTTCCCATAAATACTGAGATGTACGTTTGACCCTCGTAAAACCAGACCTGTAGCGTTAATCAATTAGCCTAGGTAGCGTTCACCTAACGTATGATATCACTCTTCATAAAGCCAGTTTGAGCAACTGGGTTCGCTGCTAATAACAAGACCGCGAATGTGAGGATATGTGCAGTGGCGTCATGGTCAGCGAAATTGAGAGCAAAAATATTATCATATATTCCGGTTCAGTAAGGCCTACGGATATTCGTGCCTCTTATCAGATACTTGAATCGGTAAGTGCATAATGCTACGATCTATAGACTGCCGTTCGGCGAATGTTTGCTTTTCTTCTTTATAAAGGTCCGTCATATACCTCCGAGGTAGACGACGTATATCGTAAATGCGTTGTAGCTAACGAGGCGGCCATGGCTAAGAGAGGAGATTGGTACCTAGGGCCGTTATTAAGACCCAATTGTCTAAGATAGGTTGAACTGTTTGTTTGCAGCTGGTCGCAACGTTAACCACTGACTTATCCTCGTGGCCCTGGGGTGGGAACGACTTTTCAAATCTGCCCTTGGACATGAAGTGATGATGTGCGCGTGTCGTCCGCAGGGCTCTTGAGAGACACTTTGGAGGAATGGCATTAGAGTATGCTGCTTGCGAGCGAAATTCTCTCGGTCCAGACTACTGTATCTCATCGCTTGGCTTATTGAAACATGCTGCCGTTAGTTCTCTCTGAATTTTCTATTAGTAGTCCTAGGCCTAGGGCGTTGCCAATCTTTTGGTTTGACAGATAACTCCGAAGCAAACAGCCATGAATAGGGCATATATCCAAACGTCAACGACACTCCGATCCAACCTAGAACGAGATGGACAGCCATTGCAAACAATTGAGTGTGTGTAATATCTACATGCGATAGGCTGCTACGTGAATCTACCAAGAGAAGTAAATTGTGAGAGAATCGGGAGGATACCCCGACTTTGAAGGTGACACAGGGCGCGAGACCTTGGCCCGTCGCGCCACGGGTAACGAGCCGGCTTCTATGCATGTTGCCAATGCTGTTGTCTGGTCTGCCATGAGAAGCCACGCGTTATCGGATCACTACCTAAACAAAGCGATTTTCATGTGCGAGTCCCTATAGTATATTAGCGGTGTGTTTGACGGGCCTGTGAAACTTCAGGTCATAAGCATTCAAATCAGTGGAGAGGTTGAGGAGTGGGCTGTGATCTAGTTTGATAGAGGCCAACTGCAAGAATGGTAAGCTCTTAAATATCCTTTCTCTACAGGGAATAAGCTGTAATTATTCGCCTTACTATTTTATTTCCTCCTGAAATAGAATCACTTGTTCACCTCGCCTTCATCGACGCTTTGTTCGTGCCCCTAGCGAATTTAGCGTATGATATCTTCACTACAATATGCCGGTGCTAATTGAAACTTACGCTTAGTTACGACATAGCTTAGCTATTTTCCTATAAGTCTTGTTAAGTTCCCCGATGGTAGGTCAATAGCCAAGAGGCTCTGCTCCAATCACAATTTTGCCGGTCGGGGAGAGAGCTAAGGTGATCCTAAGCCGCGTCTCCTCACCATGCCGATTTATCCCCGATATATCCATGCCGTTATATAGGGATCTAGGTAGGTACCTAGGTAGGTAATCTCATCTACCGATACTGTGAAACATGGCGATGCCGCATAAGGACATCGCCTCGGCGCTCTCGGGCTATAGCAATTCGTCAGAATGCATGCAGAGGGATAATTACCCCGTAGCATCCCAAGAGCACGCCATCCTCGAGCTGAGAACCTCCACATGATGACAAGAGATCTACCGTATCCCCTCTTCTCTACCCGAGATATGCGGGCTATTTCGGAGTCGCGCCCTTGACCCGAGCTTTGGATGGTTCGCAGAGTCGTCAATGCCCAGAGCTGTAGGTAGGCTGTAGTAACCGGGGGGTATGCTTTGCCATATAAAGCATGAGTACTGTCCTGTATCTGGTCCTGGTTGCTCTTTGTTGAACCTTCGCCGAATCGATCCACGTCAGCATACCCAGATAGTGAGAACTGCCGCAGCTTTAACGAAATCAAGACGACAATGGTCTCCCTACACCCACTCATCGACTCTGGCCTCATCAAAGGCAACCCCGACCACGCTGGCGGTACTCTGTACTGCAAATGCGCCAGCGATCCTGTCGAGGTGACCTTGACCTCCAATGTAGCCCAGAACCACGCATGTGGATGCTCTAAGTGTTGGAAGCCCGCCGGCGCGCTCTTCAGCGTCGTGGCGGTCATTCCAAAGGATAACCTCTCCGTCACCGCCAACGAATCCAAGCTCCAGGTCGTCGACCCGAAAGCGACGATCCAGCGCCATGCCTGCACCGAGTGTGGCACGCACTTGTACGGCCGGATTGAGGTTGATCACGCCTTTAAGGGTCTCGACTTCGTCCACACCGAACTCAGCCCACAAGAAGGCTGGCAAGAGCCACAATTTGCTGCCTTCGTGAGCAGCATCATCGAGCAAGGGTTTGACCCGTCGAAGATAGGGGAGGTTAGAGAGAAGTTTCACGCGATTGGACTCGAGACATATGACTGTCTTTCCCCTGCTTTGATGGACCTCCTTGCTACATATACTGCCAAAAAGACTGGTGCCCTTTAAATGAATGTTATTGGGGGGAAAGAATGATGTGGGGGAATGGCGATAGGATGAGGCTTTTCATCCATTAGCGGTGACTGTATGCAAAAGTACCTACTATTAAGAAAACTTTGCTTTACACTATGACCTGCTGCGGCGATCTCAAGCGTGAATACAATCAAAGTGCGAGGATGGCCCAAAAATTAGCTACGCCCCCTAAACGGTACCCTGATTGGATTGTCAGTTACTACGTTACTTCTAGCACAAGCATAATCTTACTATAGAAGCCCTTTCATGGGTACGAGGAGGATTTGTAATAGGTACTCAGGTAGTCAGAGACGACATGATGTGAAGGAAAAGAAAAAGGGTTACGAGGAAAGAAATACGGAAGAAGTTGGCTTTTATAACTAATTCGAGCAATGAAATCTCACGTGAAAGTTGTTATCACAACAAGGACCTTGATGTCCGAGTTGGACAACACGTGGCCAAGGGATCGGTATATGGCTAGAAGGGTACCTGCCATTTCAGTCAATGATATTATTGGATATCATATATTTGCCTGCGTGGTCGCGCGAAGTCTTGCGAAGTACCTATCCAGTAGATAGAACGAGATTCCGTTTCTGTATAAATTAGCACCCATACGGTGGCCCGTTGTTGACTCTGTGCCAAAATCGAAAAATCATAATTGACCTGCCCCAAAACGTGAAAGCGCAGAATAGCCACCCACTAGCCAC